>JAQZBX010030798.1:0-26636 GCA_029593785.1 Cabassous unicinctus | reverse complement strand
AAGCCTGAACCCTGGGCAAATGTCGGCAGCTGTCTTGCTCCAACACGTGACAATGGACTTTGGTGAGGGAAGAAACTTATGCTTTATGGCCTGGTAACTGTGGACTTCTACCCCAAATAAATACCCTTTATAAAAACCAACCCATTTTTGGTATTTCACATTAGCACCCCTTTGGCTGACTAATACATGGGACCTCCTCAAAATTAAAAAACTTTTAAACCTCAAAGAATGCTCTGCTTTTCAAAGTTTTGGGAATATGGTGATACATGGGAAAATTACAACTAATTTAACTTATAGATGATTGTTAACAGTAATATTGTATTATATTTACAGCAATGGCAAAGAAGATATTGCATCAATTCTAAGGGACAACAATAGAGTGTATGGTATTTTTTTTTTTTTGAGAAATGAAAACATTCTAAAATTGACCGAGGTGATGATAGCACAACTCTGTGATGAATATGAAAGCCTCAAAGTATATCCTTTGAATGGAATGTAGAAACCATGGGACTGAATAAAACAATAAATTGTATGGCGATAGATGGACTGTGGTTAATAGAAATATTATGAGAATGTTCTCTCATGAAATATAACAAGTATATAATACTAATACAGGGTATTAATATCTGGATGGTTTGGAGGAAAAACACCAAATGTAAGATATTGGTTATAGTTCACAATAATATTTTGATGATGTTCTTTCATAGTTTTTAAGAATGGTTTCCAAACAATGCAAGGTGTTTTTAGTGGAATGATGTATGTCAGCCCTGTATGATGATATGCTTGTGTGTTTTGTAAATTCACAAATTTGCTGTATTTATTGCTTATGTAAATTCATGTATGAATGATATAAAATAAAATAATGATATTTTCAGAGTGTCGGTGCCATTCTAGCCTCTATTCTCTAAGACCATTCCTCTGAAATTGTCTACCTAATGAGAATTAGATGAGGCACATTTATAGTAAGGTACATGATACCATCAGCACAAATGTATATATTTTTTGTCAGTACTTGACCTATAGAGGAATCCAACTGTACAATGCTGACAGTTCATTATAAGAAGCAAGGTGAATGGCTAAGCAATAATGAAAATTGTAATTGAGAGTTTTAGTTAATGCTACCACAACATTTGAATATTATTAACACCACTGAATTATATATGTGAATGTGGTTAAAAGGGGAAATTTTAAATTCAACATATGTTAGTAGAGGAAAAACACAAGAAAAGAAAACTACATAAACAGTGAATGTTATGTAAAATAAGGACTGCACTTAATAATACAATTAAAATAATACTTTCTCATCAATTATAACAAAGGTAGCACATTAATATGTGGTATTGAAAATCAGGGGTTATATGGAAATTCTCTGTGTTTTGCATGATTTTTACAAAAACTCACAACTTCTTTAACAAAAAAAAAATAAAATAAATTCACAATACAAATTACTATTCAAATAACCAAACTAACCAACCAAACAACCAAACAAACAAACAAACAAAAAAACATGAGAATGATATAATATAAAGTGCTAAGAAATTCTCTATAAGTAAGCAGTGATATTCCACATTGAAGATTGTCTTGACTGGTTTCCTATTTTCAACTTTTGTTTTTGTTTATTTCATCATAAGATTTGATTGGGAATTTGTGTGTCTGTTTTCAGGGAAAATTAATCTTTTATCCCTTCCTTCAAAGAAAGAAGAGGATAAGAAAAAGATGTTTAATCAGGGATCAAATACCAATAAACCTACCTGGAGATTTCTTCTCATAATATCATGATTCCCTGAAAACATACTTAAATGCATTTTAATACATGTTGAAATTCAAATTTAGAATATGTCTAATGTCTTCTCTGAGTAAGAACATCTAATGTGAATGGAAAAATTCAAAATAATTTAATGAATCACAAATGATTAATAGAAAAGGAATTGCTTAAAAGAATATTTGGGAATAAACTATAGAAATTGGCAAAATGAATTTTGGATGATTATCACCCTGTACTAATGTGGAACAGATTTTTATATGTGAAGACAACTTCTACATAAAATTTGTATAGCAATAATGAAAAAGAAAAAAATATAGCCACATTTCCAGCACATCATTTTGCCAGATGTCAAAGCCCTGAATGTTGAAAACATCTAGATGGCCCATGTTCTCTCTACAAAATCAAAAGTATACTGGTGTATAGGCAGAGCTTGAATGACAATGATTTATTATCCACATTATTTAATTCTCATCAACTTACTTGTGCATTTCAAGCAGTATTTTTAAACTTATTTACAACATTATTGTACCCGTAATGGCTCTTTCTCACTAAACTACAAATAGAAGATATAAATTCCTTTCCTAATTATTTTCTTAATTATCAGTCATTGACAAAAATTCTAATGTTCTCTGTATGTATTTCCCCTAGGGTTGGTCATGTTACACAGCCAGATTGGCTTCCCAAATCCAGTTTACAGACTTCCATTCCATTTTAAGGACCATAACACCAAAACAATTCATGCAACTAAAAAATTTGGCTTTTTTTTTGAAATGCAACTCCATTTCTTGATTGCATGCATGCAGAAAATTCAGGGAGGTGATCCATATCATTCAGGGAAAGGGAATATGACATAAGAAGAAAACTCTATGAATAAAGAATACATTTGAAAATTAACCTTAAAAAGAATTCTCTGAATTTTCAAATTAATATTCATTTCTATATAAATATCATAATTAGCAATAATAGAACATTTTGAATACAATTAAGTGCTGGGAAGGCAAGATGGTGTCAGTTTAAGGGGATGCTTACAAAATCTCTCACAAAAGACAGCTGAATGGGGACAGGATCCTGCCCAAGTGAGCTGTTCTGGGAACCCATGGAGCTGGAGCCTTTGGGGCACTGATCTGGAGGGAGCTCCACAGGGAGATAGATTGCTCAAGATAAAACTGGAATATAGAAAACAGCAAGGAAATAGAACAAGAACAATGTGTCAAATAGAAAACTTAACACATGCCCAAAACAAGCAGCTAAACAAAACTCTAGAGCAGAGAGAGAAGCTAATCAACTGAATAAACTCATCAAGGTAAAAAAGGTGACCAGAGAACAACAAAAAATTACAAACCATACTAAGAAATAGGAAGACATGGATGAGTTCAATGAATAAACTGAAAACCAGAAAGAGATGCAGAACATTGAACAACTAATCAGAGCCAACCAAACAAATATCATGGACCAATTTAAAGAAGTGAAGGAAGAGATTAAAGATATTAAGAAGACACTGGGACAACATACTGAAGAAATTGTAAACATACATACAAAGATAACGGACATGATGGTGATGAATGGCATAATCCAAGAAATCAAATACACTGGAATCACATAACAGCAGATTTGAACAGGCAGAAGAACGAATTACTGATATGGAAGAGAGTACATCTGAAATCAAACAGATAGTAGAACAGATAGATACAAAGCTAGAAAAAATCCAGCAGGGACTCAGGGATTTAAATGACAACACAAAATGAACAAACATATGCATTATAGGCATCCCAGAGGGAGCAGAGAAGGGAATGGGACTGGAAGGAGTGGAGAAGGAAATAAAGGCTGAAAGCTTCCCAACCCTATTGAGGTAGATGGAAGTACATGTCCAGGCAGCACTGTGCACCCCAATCAGTATAAATCCTAACAGGCCTACTCCAAGACATATACTTGTCAAAATGTCCAATGCTCAAGACAAAAAGAAAATACTCAAGGCAGGGAGAGAAAACAGAACCATCACCTACAAGGGAAGCTCAATAAGATTAAGTGCTGGTTTCTCATCTGAAATCATGCAGGCAAGAAGACAGTGGTATAACATAGTCAAGGTACTGAAAGAAAAATCTTCCAGCCATGAACTCTATCCAGAAAAGCTGGCATTCAAAAGCGATGGAGAGTTCAAAACATTCACAGATAAACAAATTTTAAGGGAGTATGCCAATAAGAAACTGCCCTTCAAGAAATACTAAAGGAAGTTCTACAGTTTGAGTGGAAAAAACAGGGGAGACAGAGTTGGAGTAGAGTGTAAGAACAACTAAAAACGAAAAGAGAATTGAAAACAATATTTGACATGCAGGAAGCCAAAGAAAATACGGCTGATGTAAGAAATTCCTTGAGAGTAATAACACTGAATGTTAATGGATTAAACTCACCAGTCAAGAGACACAGATAGGCAGAATGAATAAGGAAATATGACCCAAATTTATGTTGTCTACAAAAAATCCAGCTTAGACCCAGGCATTCAAGGAGACTGAAAGTGAATAGATGGAAAACAATTTTACAAGTAAAAACAACCAAAAAAAATTGTGGGAGTACCTATATTAATATTGGACAAAATATACTTTAAATGCAAAACTATTGAAAGAGACAACATTGGAAACTATATATTAGAAAAAGGGGTAATCTTTCAAGAAGTAGGAACAATCATAAATATTTATGCACCTAATCAAGGTGCCTCAAAATATATGAGGGATACACTGGAAACAGTAAGTGGAAACATAAATGCCTCTACAATCATAGTGGGGGAATTTAATACACCATTATCACCATTAGGCAAAACATCTCCACAGAGAATCAATAAAGAAACAAAGACTCTGAATAATACATTACATGATCTGGTCCTAATAAATATATTCAGAAAGCTACACCCAAATACAGTGGGATATACATTCTTCTCATGGGCACATGGATCATACTCCAAGATAGACCACATGCTAGGACACAGATCAAATCTCAGTGAATTCAGAAAGATTGAGATTATACAAAATAATTACTCTGACCACAATGGAATGAAATGGGAAATCACTAATAGCTTGAGAAACAGATTAGGCACAAAGATATGGATGTTAAACAACACACCCTTAGACAAACAGTGGGTCAAGCAAGAAATATCAAAACAAATCAGTAACTATCTTGAAATGAATGAAAATGACAACACAACTATCAAAACTTATGGGATGCAGCCAAAGCTGTACTGAGAGGGAAACTCATAGCCATAAAGCATATATCAAAAAAGAAGGAAGAGCTAAAATTGAAGACCTAACTGCACACCTGGAGGAATTGGAAAAACAACAACAAACTAGCCCCAAAGAAAGGATAAAGAAAGAAATAACAAAGATTGGAGCAGAACTAAATGAAATAGAAAATAAGAAAACACTAGAAAAAAATAAACAAAACCAAAAGCTTATTCTTCAAGATTATCAATAAAATTGGCAAACCCTTAGCCAGACTAACAAAGAAAAAGAGAAAGCAGATGCAAATACACAAAATAAATGAGGAAGAGTATATCACTTCTGACCCCACAGATATAAAGGGTATCATAAGAGGATACTTTGAAAAATTGCATGCCAACAAGAATGATAATTTAGAGGAAATGGACAAATTCCTAGAAATTCAAAAACAGCCTACATTGACAAAAGAAGAAATAGATTAACAAAACAGTCCAATTACAAACAAGGAGATAGACTCCTTCAACAAAAACCTCCCAACTGAGAAGAGCCCAGTAACAGACAGCTTCACAACTGAATTCCACCAAACACTCCGGAAAGAGCTAACACCAATCCTGCTTAAGCTCTTCCAAAAAATTGAAGTGGAAGGGATATTGGCTAATTCATTCTCTCATGCCAACATTACCCTTATACCAAAACCAAAGATGCCACAAGAAAGGAAAGTTAGAGACCAATCCATCTAATTAACCTAGATGCTAAAATCCTCAACAAAATACTTGTTAATCACTTTCTCAACATATCAAATAAATTATACACCATGACCAAGTGGATTTCATCCCTGGAGTGCAACGAAGTTTCAGTATAAGAATATCAATCAATGTAATAAACCACAAAAAGAGATTGAAAGAAAAAAATCATGTGATCATCTCTATAGATGCAGAAAAAGCATTTGACAAAATACAGTGCACTTTTCTGATAAAAACACTGTAAAAGATCTGAATTGAAGGAAACTTTCTGTATATAATAAAGGGTATATATGAAAAAAACACAGCTAACATCATCTTCAATGGTGAAATACTAAAAGCTTTCCCTCTGAGATCGGGAACAAGACAAGGATGTTCACTATCATCACTCCTTTTTAACATTGTCTTAGAAATACTTGCTCAAGCACTGAGGCAAGAAAAAGATATAATAGGCATCCAAATTCAAAAAGAAGAAGTAAAATTACACCATTTGCAGATGACATGATCCTATACATAGAAAGCTCTTAGAAATCTACAACAAAGCTTCTAGAACTTTTAAAGGAGTTCAGTAAGTCACAAGCTATAAGATCAATGCTCAAAAATGAGTAGCATTTCTGTACACAAATTATGAACAATCTGAGGATGAAATCAAGAAAAAAAACACCATTTACAAAAGTAAGTAAAAGTATCAAATACCTTGGAATAAAATAAACTAAAGATGTAAAGGACTTATATACAGAAAACTACACATCACTGTTAACAGAACTCAAAGAAGACTTAAATAAATGGAAGAATATTCCCTGTCATTTTATAGGAAGACTGAACATCTTTAAGTTGTCTATTCTACCCAAACTCATCTACAGATTTAATGCAATCTCAATAAAAATCAACACTGTAGTTTTCAATGAATTGGAAAAACTAACTACAAATTTATTTGGAAAGGTAAGAGGCCCAAAATTCCCAAAACATATTGAAACAGGAAAATGAAGTTGGTGATATCACACTACCTTACCTTAAAACATACTACAAAGCTACAGTGGTCAAAACTACATGGTATTGGCACAAGGATAGACATACTGACCAATGGAAATGAAATGAGAGTTCTGATATAGATCCTCACATACACAGTCATCTGATATTCAACAAGGCCACCAAGCCCAAACAGTTGGGAGAAAATGGCCTCTTCAATAAATGGTGCTTGGAGAACTGGATATCCATACCCAAAAGAATGAGAGAGGAGCACCATCTCACACCTTATACAAAAATCAACTCAAGAAGGATAAAAGATCTAAATATAAGAGCCAAGACCATAAATACCTTGGAAGATAATGTATGGAAGCATCTACAGGACCTTGTACTAGGAAATGGTTTCATGAGCTTCACACCCAAAGTAGAAGCAGCAAAAGGAAAAATAGATAAATGGGATCTCCTCAAAATTAAAAACTTCTGCACCTCAATGGAGTTTGTCAAGAAAGTAAAAAGGCAGCCTACCCAAAGGGAGAAAATATTGGGCAACCATTTATGTAATATCTTAATATCCTGCATATATGAAGAAATCCTACACCTCAAAAATAAAAAGTCAAACAACCAATATAAAAAATGGGCAAGTGACCTGAAATGACACTTCTCCAAGGAAGAAATACAAATGGCTAAAAAGCATGTGAAAAGATGCTTGACATCACTAACAATTAAGGAAATACAAACCAAAACTACAGTGAGATAGCATCTTATACCCATTAGAAATCAGTTTTAAAAACAGCAGACTATAAGCGTTGGAGAGGATGTGGAGGAATGGGAACACTCATCCACTGCTGGTGGGATTGTGGAATGGTCCAGCCACTATGGAGGACAGTTTGGTGGTTCCTCAAAAAACTAACTATAGATCTTCCATATGATCCAGCGATTCCACTCCTGGGTATACACCCTGAATAATTGAAACAAAGACACGAACAGATTTATGCACACCAATGTTCATGGCGGCATTGTTCACTATTGCCAAAAGCTGGAAGAAACTCAGGTACCCATCAAAAGATGAATGGATAAACAAAATGTGGTACACACATACATTGGAATATTACTCAGCTGTAAGAAGGAATATAGTACTGACACATGGGATAACATGGATGAATCTTGAAGACCATATGTTGAGTGAAGCAAGCCAGGCATTGAAGGATGAACAGAACATGACCTCAATGATATGAATTAAGGAAATTGAGCAGTCTCAGAGTGCTATTGTCTGTAAGATAGGTTTACAAGAAATAGAAAGAGAAGAAAGTTTGTGAGCCATCACCCATATGGACGTAATCTATGGTAAAGTAGTAGAGTGTAGTTGCATATTGAAGGTATAGCATAGGAGTTTAGTGATATTATTGGATTGGTA
This sequence comes from Cabassous unicinctus, assembly GCA_029593785.1. Classification (NCBI taxonomy): domain Eukaryota; kingdom Metazoa; phylum Chordata; class Mammalia; order Cingulata; family Chlamyphoridae; genus Cabassous; species Cabassous unicinctus. The sequence continues at coordinate 18,545 of JAQZBX010030798.1, read as the reverse complement.
TGTGCAGGTTGACACGTGGGTAGATTGGGAAGGGTAGATTAGAAGGTCCAGGATACTGGGGGGAGGGTTAGGAGAAGATCCAGGTAAACATTGGTAATATTTGGATATGAGGTTCGAAGAACAGAGGAGGGAATGCTCTTATGACAATACGATGAGAAAGAGTTATTGATTTAGGGTGCTGTTGGGGGAGCATTCAGGACAGGGTGCATCTGGAGCAGGTTTCTAGGGAGTGTATGAGTGTTCTTTCTGTCATATTATGTTGTATCAGTGGGTGAAGACCCACATAATGAGTGGGAAGGAGCTGGAATCCAATCTTTGGAAGGACCTATTTGTTCAGAAATCGAGAGCCAGGAGTCTCTCAAGAGCAAGGGTCATTCCTAATAGGGGAGGACAAACCAGTGTGTCAAGATTTCTTGTTGCATGTAACTGTGAATCTTGTCATCCAATGAATCAATCCAGGGCAGTGGTGTGGGCCCCAGGAGAATGGGATGGGAAGAAGAGAATAGATCAAACAATGGGTATTTAGTGGTCAGTGGAAATGTTCTTCTTTACCATACAGTGATGGGCGCAGGACAAGGTAAAAATGAAAATTTATAAAAGTGTATGGTCTAAAATGTAAACCATAGTGTAAACCTTTGACAATGTTTAGTAGCTATGTTTCACTATTTGTATATCAGTTATAACAATGCTACCATCCACATATAAAAAGGTATTAAAACTTGGGAGAGAAAAGGGAGAAGGTGTTCAGTATATGAGAGTCTCCTGTATTCTGTGTGTGACTTTGCTCTGACATTAAACTTCTTTGAAAAAAATGAAAAATAGTGAGACACTGGGAAATGAGAGGGGGAAGGTGTCGTGTTACAGACAGGACACCAGATATATTGCAGTGATGATCGGCAAAAGGTAAAAATATATGTTTTTTTTTTTCATTTTTAAAATATCCTAATCTTTAAATTTTATTTTAGTTTTTTAAAAATATTTTATGTATTTTTCTCTTACATTTAAATTTATCATTATTACTTCATTTTCCTATTAATTGTATTCAGCTCTTGTAATGGCTTCATCTTTGAAGACGCTTTGGATCACAAAGGGGTTACAACTGTGGCAGGGGAGGTTCATTGGTGTGGGGTGTCAGGGATGGGGGATGCATGAGAGGAAGCTCACACCAGCATAAATATAAGGTATATAAAAATGTTCAAATGTTCACGGCATTGTCACAGTGGGTAAAGAATCACTCAATAAATGATGGAATACTGAATTTCCATCCTGGAGAGCTCTGCCACATTCTCTAAGGGAGAAGAATCATTCCCCCAAGTGCAGAGGCATTGACTGGTGAAGGAGGATGATCCACTGATGGATCCTTGATATTGATGACTAGCCTTATGAATCTTGGCTCTTGAAACTGAAACTTATCCTATTGTTATGGGGTGCCTAAGGGTTGACTCCTAAGAGCCTCCTTGTTGCGCATATGTGACCTCTCTCTAAGCCAAACTCAGCATCTGAATTCATTAACTTCCTCCCAGCATTTGACATGACTCCTGGGGATGAGCCTCCCTGGCACCAAGGGATTACTACCAAGGGCCAACTGGCAATGCAACTGGGCAAAGACCTTGAATAAAAGGGGAGAAACATAAAGACAAATGAGTTTATATGGCTAAGAGACTTCAAAATGAGTCTGGAGTTCATCCCAGACATTACGCTTACACACATCTCAGTAGGATCTCACAGAATTTCAAAGTGGTTATCACCCCAAATAGTGGGCTTCCTGAGGGCTCTGGAGACACCCAGGTCCTATGTCAAGGCAGAATTTTGTGCCTTGCAAGTGGGCCCTCCTTTGGGGTTTGTGCTCCTGAGAGTGACAGAGCTGTACTCATCTATGTTTTGCTGCACTTGGCTCATCTGGCCCTTCTATTCAAATCTATACTTGGTGTTGGAGTATGTAGGTATACATCCAGAGACTTGAGTCTTTTGGCTTTCCATGTGCCAGATGGGTCTGGAAACTTAGTGGATCAGCAAATCCTACTGTACAGCTCACTGGACTCTCCCAGGACAACTGGTGGGGAGATGATGGACAGTGGGCCTCCCAGGGAATGGAGAGAGTCTGCAGCTGCAGGCAGGATAATCCCATCCATCTTCCCCATGGGATATAAGTCCCCTCTCAATTGAAGTTGGAGAGGACATCACCATCCCAGACTCCTCAGGATGGGGGGAAGTGCTATGGACCAGAGTGGACTAACTGGTATTCTACTATAGATATATTGTGATTCAAGCAAAGGAAGAAATTACAACATTGATGTGGAGCCAGTGGCCACTGGATGCTCTGGTGGCAGGTAGAGGGAAAAGCAGTTGTAATACAGGAGCTTTTCTGGAACTTGGGAATTATCCTGAGTGACATTGCAATGACAGATATAGGTCATTTTATATCATCATATAACCTGCAGAACTGTTTGGGAGACAGTGTGGTCTACAATGTGAACTATGGTCCATGCTTGATGGCAAAGTCCAGGATGTGTTTATTAATTGCAATTAATGTGCCACGCTAATGAAGGATGCTTATGTGGGAGGTTGTTGTAGGTGTGAGAGGTGGGGTGTATGGAAATCCCTATATGTTTTGTGTAACATTTATGTAATCTAAGTATCTATTTTTTAATTAAAAACCTAGAACATTTTCTCTTTTGAAATCATATATTTTCATAAGTGAATAATATGTTTCTTTAATGTCATCAATATTGAAAAGTAATTGGAAAATTGAAAACTATTTTAAAAATCAGCTATGATACACAAAAGCAAATATATTCAATGTATATTCAACAATATATATTGTTATTCATTATTTAATTATTGTCTGAGTAATAATAATTTATGGTTATCCTTGCACAGTCTGTTGAGAAATTTTAAATGATTATGATTATCCTTAAATATTTTCTTCTAAATGCATGTTTTCTTTTTTCCCCCAGTATCTAAGGTATTTGTGCATTTCTTAGAATAAATGCTAAATATGAAAATTCAGAGGAACATTCAGAATTCATTCTTTGGGGTTTATGACAACACACAAATATTTTGTTTTGTGCTCTTATTTCATTATGTGACCTGCTTGGTGGGAAACTTTTTATCCTTGTCTCCATTCAATGTAGCTTTCTGTTTCAGCAACTCATATACTATTTCCCCATCCATTTATCCTTTATTGACATCTGCTATACCTCTGGTGTTCCACCCAAAATAATTGGAGACTTGGTAGTGGGGACCATATCCATCTCCTATGTTTATTGGCTGTTTCAGATAATTTCTGTGCACTTATTTGGAATGGGCAATTCAAATCTATCCTCTACATGATTACCATGAATAATACAAGATGCAATCTCTTAGCTTTAGCTGCTTGGGCCGATGGGGCTGTCCATTCTTGTACCCAATTTTCTGTCATAATCTGGTTGCCCATTTTTGGGCCGAGTGAAATAGATGACTACTATTGTGATATTTTCCCTTTATTGAAATTTGCCTGTACTGTTACCTTTATAACTGATGTCACTGTGGTTGCCATTTCAGGAATGTCTGCTTTAGTAACCTTTGTCATCTTGTTTAGTTCTTATGTCATTATATTATTCACCTTAAGAATACATTCCACTGAGGCAATTGGCAAAGCTCTGTCTAACTGTGGGTCTCAAGTCCCTGTTTTGGACCTTCAATCTTTGACTACCTTAGACCTCCTACCACTTTCCCTGAGGATAAAATATTTGCACTATTTTTACACCATCATTGGACCTACATTCAGTCCTATAATCTATAATTTGAGAAATATAGAAATGAAAAACATCATGAAAAAGATATGGTGTCAAAAGATAACATCAGAAGAAAAATGTAATTGATTTTCCATACTCACTATGCTAAACAGGTTTATGCAAGAGTAAAAGTAGAATTGGAATTAGAAAGCTCTATTAGCTGTTAGATCCTTGTAATCAAGTTCCTCATTTCATAAAGTTCAGAAAACCTGAGGTGGTGATTTATCACTCATGTGACAACTTCACATGTGGGTACTTGCTTGTATAGGGGCATTTCTGTATTAAAAATATTCTGAGCTATAGAATGTGTCACTGTTATATTGAGTAGTCACTTCTGAGGCTGAAGGTGTATTTTAATGATAATTTGGTTCTGTTCATTATAGATGGCAAGCAGACAATTTATTGACATTCTGTAGAAATAGAGGGGATTAAAAGTGGTTATATATATGCATATAATTGAGGTTTATTTGTTGAAAGAGTATTCAATTAAATTTCATATGAACACTCTGAAATAAATATTTAATAGTTTACATAGTAGAATATGATTTAAAGTGTGATTAAAAAGAAATGGCCATAATATTCCTCTGAGTGCTCAAAATCCCACGTCCCACCCCAAACCCCAATAGGGTGTATTAAAAGCAGGAGGAAATAAGTGTATGAAGGGCATACTGGTAGTTGATATTTTGGTTGTGGTTTTAACTATATCACATTTGTTCAGAATGTGGAAAGGCAGGGTGAAAAAATTAATCTTATCCCTTCCAGTAAGTGAATGGCTATAAATCTCTGCATTAGGGAAAAAATAGCTATTTTCAACTTATCCTGATATATTGATATGATAAATTATTTCAATCACCTTCAAATGACATGAATCACTTGAATATTGACAAGGGAAATGATGTTAAAAGAAAGAATTTTTCCTTTAACATATTTATTTTGTATATATTTTCTTTACTTTTGAGAGAAAAGAAATAATTTTATACATGGCAATAAAATATTTTTAAAAAGAACAGAAGATTTGTTTATATTGTGAAATAAAAATTTCTGAGAATAAAAAGGATGAAAATAAATAGAATCTATGAAATGGAATGGACAACCTTAAGAAAATGGGAGCTGTAATTTTAATAAAGGAGGTATACGAAAAACAAAGATAATTTTAAAAATCATTTTAACAGCAACATAAAATGAAGGAGAATGAAAGGGAGAGAAAAGAAAGTGAGAGGCAAATTGTATTAGATTTATAAGGAGAAATTATATAAATTGTCCCTTGGGAGCGTTACTAATAAATAAAAGAATATACTGCTTGGTTAGACCACTTCTCTAATATAGCAAGTCTTGGATGGCAACACAGCAATTCTACAGGTTTAAAAAGACAAATATTATGACTATAAATGCTATCCCTAGTCCAAATGACTTTCAAGTATAAAGGAAATAAAAAGCTACCTTCACATTTTCTGCCTTCATACTTGTACTACCCATTGATTAATTTTTTCAAAAAAATCACATCAGAGGAAGTCATAATATAAAAGATTGATGTATTTTATTTGCATGATTAAAGGTCACACTGGGGGAAAATAATTAGCATCAAAGCAAGGAGTATACCTTGATTTGAATTCTATGCTTCCATTTGTTTAGTGTATGACTGATCAATTCAATACATTTCTTAGTCTTATATTTTTCAATTATTAATATAAACTTGGAAGAAAAGTTATGAAAATTACTTAAATATGATATAAAAATTGACATTGCATGTGAACTAGTATTGATTAATAGTGAAGTTACATGGGATAATTATTAAACTTAGGTAATTAAACATTTCCATCACAAGCAGTACAATGATTTTAAAAATTTTTCCTAGATATGACTCTTTGGCTATGGCAATGTCTTCTTCAACATTTATGTTTTTAAAAATTTTATTAATTTATTTATTTATATATTTTTATTTTTTTAAAAGATACTTAAATTACATAAAAGTCACATAAAAAATATTGGGGATTCCCATATGCCCTGCTCCCTAGGCCCTCCCACATTTTTCCACATTAACAACATCCTTCATTAGTGTGGTACATTTATTATAACTGATGAAGACATTTTGGAGCACTGCCATTAAGCATGGATTATAGTTTATATTGTTGTTTACACTCTCTCACACACAGCTTTGTAAGTTATTCAAGATATATAAAGACCTGTATCTGTCATTGTAGTGTCATTCTGAACAAATCCAAATACTGAAAATGCCCCCAAATTAAAACTATTTTTTCCTCTCACCCCCTTCAGAACCTCCAGCAGCCACTGCCTCCATATCAATGAAAAATGTTCTTCCATTGGAATGTTCTTCCATTCCAATCACAGTAAGTCTATAGTAGAATACGGGTAAGTTTACTGTAGTCCACCATTCATTCCCCAATCCTGAGGATTCTGGGATGGTGATGCCCACTCCATCTTTAATTGAGAGGAGGCTTAGATCCCATAGGGCAGATGGATGGGACTATCTCGTTTGCAGTTGCAGACTCTCTGTTCCTTGAGATGGTCATTGTCCATTTTCATCTCTGTTAGTTGTCCTGGGTGAGTCCAAACATGCACAGGCCAAAGATTCAAGTGTCTTGTACATACACCTTTCAACTCTATTACTAACTATAGGATCAAATAGAAGGGGCAGAAGAGCCATGTGTAGGGAAAACACAACTGAATCCAATTGTCACACTGGGGAGCATAAATTCCAAAGTAGTGCCCATTGGCAAGGTGCCAAACTCACTGAGCTGTCTGCCCTGTGTTAAGTGTCTGGATGTATCCAGAGCCCTCAGGAGCCCTTCTATTTGAGGCAATATTTACTTTGCCAGTCAATGAGATCCTGCTGAGATATGCGTAAGCATAACCTCTGGAATCACCTCCCGACTCACTTTGCAGTCTCTTAGCCATGTAAATTCATTTGACCCCTTTTGGTTAATGTCTTTTTCCAGTTGCATTGCTAGTTGGTGCTTGTTAGTAATTCCTTGGTGCCAGGGAGTCTCATCCCTGGGAGTCATGCCCCATGCTGTGGAGAAATAATGAATTTATATGCTAGGTTGGCTTAGAGAGAGGCCACATTTGAGTGACAAAGAGGCTCTCAGGAGGTAACTCTTAGGCATCCTATTATACCAGGCAAAGTTTCAATTTCAAAAGTAAAGATTCCTAAGTACAGTCATCACTATTAAGGGCCCATTAATTGTCCATCCTCCTTCAGTAGTCACTGCTCCTAACCTCAGGGGATTCTTGATGTCCCATTAGAGAATGTGGCAGAGCTCCCCAGGATAGGAATTTGATATTTTTTTGATTATTGTTTGAAATTCCACCCACTGTAATGATGCCCCGTGAACATTTAAACACATTCAAATTCCATATAGGTATGCCCCAGGTGAACCTTCTCCCATGCATCCTCCATCTCTGATATCCCGCAACAATGATCCTCCCATGACAGAGTTGTAACCCTTCTGTGATCCATAACTTCTTCAAAATTGAAGCCAACAAAATAAATACAATTAATAGGAAAATGACATAATGATAATTTTAAAAAATAACAAAATACAAATTTTAAAAAGCTTGAAACAACAAAAAAATAAAAATTTAAAAAGTTTTTTGACATTATGTGTTTCATCATGGTAAGATCTGTTATCTTGTATGTACAGTGACATTTTATTCGATTTATTCTCCCAGAGTCTTATTTTATTTGTTTTGTATTCAAAGAAACTTTATGTTACAAAAAATTTATGTACAGGATATAGGTGATTCCCATATACCCAACATTAATAACATTTTACCTGTGGATGGTACATTTGTTAAAATTGATGTGCAAATATTGAGACATTGATATTAACCATGATCAATGATTTATATTATGGTTTACATTTTCGACTGTACAGTGTTATAAATTTTGGTGAAGTTGAACAGGGACAATATCCATCACTGCAAGATCATGTAGAACAATTCCATCTCTCCAAAAATGTCTCATATTCCATCTATTCTATTCCTCCCTCCCCCTCCCCTTGGGACCCATGGTAACCACCAAGAAAACTCATAGAAGGACAAGATTCAGAATTAATTGCAACAACCCAGAGCACTTGACAAACTGGCCTGTCCTTCCGTATTAGGCATTGCCTATGTTTTCAAGAGATGCCCACATCTCTATTTGACATCATGTCAGAACTCCCCAGGATGGGAGTCCAACACCTTCCTGGTCATTATGTGAGTTTCTGCCCACTGATTCTAAACACTATGATAACATGATCACTACACACTCCCTGTAATACTGCCCCAGGTGTGCCTTTACCCACATGCCCACCATATCAAACACTTAAAACCAGTAACCCTCCTCTGCCATATTTGCCAAAAGAACAATCACAACTATGTAGTTTCAACCACATACCCGCATATCCCCATGTTCAACAGCTCCTTTCTTGAACCCTCACACCAGTTCCATGGACAGTCCAACTCACCCTCCACACTGTACCACATTCAAAGACCAGCACCACCCAGCCCAATAGCATAACTTAACCACTGTTACGCCCTTCCAATACACAAGTTCACCATTCCACCTTATCATAGATTTTGCCTGTAAGGATATTGATTCACAAATTTCTTCTCCCATTCTGTCTCCTGTAAGCCTATTTTCAAGACTCTAGCTATGTGAGTATGATAAATTTGTTTAATTCATATCAGTGAGGTCCTATAATATTTATCCATCAGTGCCTGGCTTGCTTCACTCAATAAAATGTCTTCAGGATTCACCCATGTTATCCCATGTGTTGATAATGCATTTCTTCTTACACCTAAGATTCTGTTGTTTGTATATGCCAAAATTTGTTTATCCATTCATCTGTTGATGGACATTTGGGTTGATTCTAACTTTTAGAAATAGTGAATAATGCTGCTATGAACATTGGTGTGCATATATCTGTTCATGCCCCTGATTTCAATTCTTTTGGGTGTATACCCAGCAGTGGGTTTGCTGGATCATATGGCAGTTCTATAGTTAACTTCCTGAGGAACTTCCAAACTGTCCTCCACAATGGAATCACCATTGTACATTCCCATCAGCAGTAGATAAGAGCCCCCATTCCTCCATATCTTTTCCAACACTTGTAGTCCACTGATTTTTTGGATAGCCGCCAGCCCAATGGGTGTAATATGATATCTCCTAGTGTTTTCAATTTGTACTTCTATAATAGCTAGCGATGCTGAGCATCCTTTCATGTGCTACTTAGTCATTTGTATTTCTTCTTTGGAGAAGTGTCTATTCAAATTACTTGCCCATTTTAGAAGTGGGTTGTTTGTATTTTTATTTTCAAGGTATAGGATTTCTTTATATAGGCTGGATATTAGGCCCTTATCAGATATATGGTTGCCAAATATTTTCTGCCATTGAGTAGGCTTGTTTTTCACTTTCTTGACAAATTCCTTTGAAGTACAGAAGTTTTCAGTTTTGAGGAGGTCCCATTTATCTTTCTTTTGTTGCACATGCTTTGGGTAGAAAGTTCATAAAATGATTTTAATACAAGATCCTGTAAATGCTTCCCTATATTATCTTCCAAGATCTTTATGGTCTTGACTCTTAATTTAGATCTTTGATCCCACTTGAGTTAATTTCTATATATGGTGTGAGGTAGTATTGTTCTCTCATTTTTGGATATGGATATCCAGTTCCCCAAGCACCATTTATTGAAGATACCATTCTCTCACAGTTGAGAGGCCTTGGTGGCCTTTTCAAATATCAGTTGGCTGTATATGTGGGGATCTATATCAGAACTCTGAATTCAGTTCCATTGGTTAGTATGTCTATCCTTGTAACAATACCATGCAGTTTTGACCACTGTAGCTTTGTAGTATGTTTAAAGTCAGGTAATTTGATATCTCAGATTTTGTTTTCCTTCCTCAATATATCTTTGGTTATTTGGGGCACTTTACCTTTCCAAATAAATTTCATAATTAGCTTTTCCAATTCAGTAAAAAATTCTGGGGTAATACTTACCGGGATTGTGTTAAATTTGTAAATCAATTTGGGTAGGATAGACATCTTAAGGAATTTAGTCTTTCTATCCATGAACAGGAAACATTCTTCTATTCATTTATTTTATTTTATTTCTTTTAACAGAATCATTTAGTTTTCTGCATACAAGTCATTTACATCGTTAATTAAATTTATTCCTAGGTTTTTTATTTCTTTTGTTGCTATTGTAAATGGGATTTTTTGTGTGTGATTCCCTCTTCAGTTTGCACATTATTGGTGTATAGAAATGCTACTTATATTTGCACATGGATTTTATAACCAGCCACTTTATTGAACTCATTTATAAACTCTAGAAGCTCAGTTGTAGATTTCTCATGGCTTTTGATGAATAGGATCATGTCATCTGCAAATAGTGAAGTTTTCCTTCTTCCTATCCAATTTGGATGCCTTTTAAATTTTTTTCTTACCTAAATGCTTGAGCAAGTACTTATAACACAATGTTAAATATGAGCAGTGACAGTGGGCATCCTTCTCTTGTTCTACATCTTAGAGGGAAATATTTTACAATTTCAACATTGAATATGATATTAGGTGTGGGTTTTTCATATATACCCATTTCATGTTGAGAAACTTTCCTTATTTTCCTTTGTTTTGGAGTGTTTTTATTAAGAATGGATGCTGTATTTTGTTGAATGCTTTTTCTGCACTATAGAGATGATCATGTGATTTTTTCCTTTCAATTTGTTTAGGTGGTGTACTACATTGATTTTCGTATGTTGAACCATCATCGTTACCAGGGATGAAACCTACATGGTGATGGTGTGTAATTCATTTGATGTGATGTTGAATATGATTAGCAAGTATTTGGTTGAGTATTTTAGCATCTAGGTTTATTAGAGAGAATGGTCTATAATTTTCTTTCTTCTGTCATCATTGTTTGATTTTTGTATTAGAGTGAAGTTGGTATCATAGAATGAGTTAGGCAAGGTTCCATTCACTTTTATTTTTTAGAAGAATTTAAACAGGATTGATATTAGTACTTTCCAGAATGTTTGTTAGAATTCACATATGAAGGCTTCTGGTCATGGGCTTTTCTTAATTGAGAGGTTGTTGATACCTAATTCTATCTCATTACTTGTGACTGTTCTGTTGAGATCTTCCATTACTGTTTTCATCAGTCTAGGCTGTTTGTGTGTTTCTAGGAATTTGTCCCTTTACTCTAAATTATTCATCTTGTTGGCATACCTTTTTTCAAAGTATTCTTTTATTGTACTCTTTATTTCTGTGTGTTCAGTAGTGAATCCCTTCCGTGTTTCATATTTTATGTATTTGCACCTTCTCTCTTTTTTCCTTTGTTCACCTAGCTAAGGATTTGTCAGTTTTATTAATCTTCTCAAAGAATGCGCTTTTAGCTTTCTTTATTTTTTCTAGTGCTTTCTTATTTTCAATCTCATTTAGCTGTACTTTTATCTTTGTTATAGTCTTCTTTCTATTTGTTCTGGGTTTTAGTTTGTTGTTATTTTTCTAATTTCTCAAAGTGTTCAGTTAGTCTCTGATTTTAGCTCTTTTGTCATTTTTTGATATAGGCATTTATGGCTATGATTTTCCCTCTCAGAAGAGATTTTACAACATCCTATAGGTTTTGCTATGTTATGGTTGTCATTTTCATTTGTTTCCAGGCAGTTACTGATTTCTTTTGCAATTTCCTCCTTGATCCACTGTTTGTCTAAGAGTGTGCTCTTTAGCTTCCATATCTTTGGCCTAATCTGCTTCTCTGTCCATTACTGATTTATGGCTTCATTTTATTGTGGTCAGATTACTTCATATAATTTCAATCTTTCTGAATTCATTGAGAGTTGTTCCGTGGCCTAGCATGTGGTCTATCCTGGAGAATGATCCATGTGAAGCTGAGAAGAATGAATATCCCACTGTAGTTGGGTGTAATGTTCTATATATGCTTTTAATCCAAGATCCTCTAATGTATCATTCAAAGTCTTTGTTTCCTTATTGAGTCTTTGTCTAGAGGGTCTGTCTAGTGGTGATAATGGTGTATTGAAGTCCCCTACTATAATTTTAGAGACATCTCTTTCTCCACTTAATTGTCCCAATGTTTGCTTCATGTATTTTCAGTCACAATAGTCAGGTTCATAAATGTTTATGATTGCTCTTACTTCTTGATAGATTTCCCCTTTTATTACTATACAGTGGCCTTCTTTGTCTCTTACAATAGCTTTGCATTTAAAGTTTATTTTGTCTGATGTTAGTATAGTTACTCACCTCCCCCCGCTTTTTTATATTATTGTATGCATGTAAAATTGTTTACCAACCATTCACTTTCAGTCTTCTTGTATCCCTGGGTCTAAGATGGGTTTCTTGTAGAAAGCATATCAGTGGGTAATATTTCATTATCCATTTTGCCAAAAACTGTATTTTGACTGGTGAGTTTAATCCATTAATATTCAGTGTTATTACTGTCAAGAATTACTTGTATTAGCCATATTTTTCTTTAGGATTATGTAGGCCATATATTGTTTTATTTTTCTCTTTATCTTTTTAGTTTTTTTTTTTAATTAATTAATTAATTTTATATTTTTAAAGATGCTTAGATTACATAAATGTTACACAAAAATTACAGGGATGCCCAAGTTCCCCACCTCCCACACCTCTCATAACCTCTCACATAAACATCTTTCATTAGTGTGGCACATCACCTGCAATGGATATACACATCCTGGGGCTTTGCCACTAAGCCTAGATCATAGTTCACATTGTAGATCACATTCTCTCCCACACAGTTCTGCATGTTATATGCTGATGTAAAATGGCCTATATCTGTCATTGTAATGTCACTCAGGATAATCCCAAAGTACCAAAGAAGCCCCTATATTACAACTGCTTTTCCCTCTCTCTGCCCTGAAAGTGTCCAGTGGCCACTGGCTCCATATCTATGTTGCAATTTCTTCCATTGCTTGAATCACAATATGTCTACAACAGAATACCAGTAATTTCACTCTAGTCCGTAGCTTTTCCCCCAATCCTGAGGAGTCTGGGATGGTGATGACCACTCCATCTCCAAGTGAGAGGGGGCTTATATCCCATGAATAAGATGGATGGGATTATCCTGCCTGCAGCTGCCAACTCTCTCCATTACCTGGGATGCCCATTGTCCATCAACACCTCCTTGCCAGGTGACTTGGGTGAATCCTTTGAGCTGTAGAGTAGGAGTTGCAGTACCACCAAGATTCCAGGCACAGCTGACACATGGGCATACCAAAGGTTCCAGTCTCTGGAAGTACACCTACAAACTCCAGCCCCAAATATAGGTTTGAATAGAAGGGACTGATAGGCCATGGGTAGGGAGGACTTATTTGAGTCCAACTCTGTCACACTCAGGAGCACAGATTCCAATACTTTCCCATTTATTGAGTGATTCTCCACCCACTGTGACCATGCCCCACCCCTTGATCATTTGATCAAATTTATATACCTTTCATGTATATTCAGGTGATCTTCCTTCCATGAAACCCCCATCCCAGACACCCCCACCAATGACCCTCTCCTGCTCCCATTGTAACCCTTCTGTGATCTAAGCCTTCCTTGAAGGTGAAGCCCATATAATAGACAAATACAATTAATAGGAAAATGAAATAATAATGATAAGTTTAAATGTAAGAGATAAAATACATGGAAACTTTTAAAAAGGCACTAAAAATAAAACAAATAAAATTAAAGGATAGGGATATTCAAAAAATGGGAAAAAATGTATATTTTTTACATTTTTCTTTTTATCACTGCATTATCGGGTGTCCAGTCTGTACTACTATGGCACCTTCCCCTTCTCACTCCCAAGTGTCTCCCAAATTTTCATTTAATTTTCAAAGAATTTTTAGGTCACAGGAAAGTCACATAAAGATTACTAGAGACTCTCATATACCCAACCTCCTCCCCCTTTCCTCACCCCATATTAAAAGTTTTTTGCAAGTGGATGGTAGCTTTGTTGTTACTGTTATACAGACAGTGAAACATAGCTGCAAAACATTGTCAATGTTTTACAGTATAGTTTACAATTTAAACGGTACTGTTTAATAATTTTTGATGATATTTACCATGTCCTGTGTCCATCACTGAAGGAATTGAAAAACATTTCCCCTGACCACTAAATACCCCATTTGATCTTTTCTGTTCCTTCCTCCCCATATCCCGGGGCACATGACACTCCCCTGTCTTGATTCATTGGATGACAAGATTCATAGTTACATGCAACAAGAGTTGTTCTTAACACTGTTCTCCAACTCTCTATTTTTTTTTTCCTTTTGACCTGCAGAACACACTTTAATATTTCTTGAACCTTTGGTTTCTTATAGAAAAACTCTCTTAATCTCTGTTTATCTGTGAATATTTGGAAGTCTACATTTTTAAATGCCAGCTTTGTTGAATAGAGAATTACTTACTGGAAGGTTTTTCTTTTAGCACCTTAACTGCATCATACGTCTGCCTTCTTTCCTCCATGATTTCAGATGAGAAATCAGCACTTATTTTTATCCAACTTCCCTTGTATGTGATGGATATCTTTTCCCTTACTGTTTTCAGTATTCTCTCTTGGTTTGAGCATTGCAGAATTTAACACATATATGTCTTGGAGAAGGCCTTTTAGGATTTATACTGTTTGTGGTTCACTGTGCTTACTGGACATGTACATCCATGTCCTGAAATAGGGTTGGGAAATTTCCAGCTGTATTTAACTCCAAATACCATCTGTTCCCTTTTCCTTCTCTTCTTCCTCTGGGATGCCTATAATGCATATGATTGAGTGTTTTGTGTTGTTCAGATCCCTAAGACCCTGCTTGATTTTTTCTATAATTTCATCTATTTGTTCTACTATGTGTCTGTTTTCCACATTGCTTATTCTTTCCTCTGTCTGTTCAAATCTGCTGTTATATTCTTGTAGTGTACCCTTGATTTCTTGCCTTGTGTCATTCATCACCATCATGTCCATTATCTTTTTATATATGCTTACAATTTCTTCAGCATGTTCTCCCAGTGTCTTCTTAATGTCCTTAATCTCTTCCTTCAATTCATTAATTCGATTCATGATATTTTCTTGGACATCTCTGATTAGTTGATCCATTTTATGTATCTCCTCCTGTTGTTTAGTTTGTTCTTTGGACTTGGCATGTCTTCCCATTTCTTATTATGGGCTGTAATGTTTTTTGTTGTCGGTGCATCAGTTTATCTTTAAGGATTTATTCTGTTCATTAGCGTCTCTTTCTACTCTGGGGTTTTATTTTGTTTTTGTTCTTGTGTGTGTGTTAAGGTTTCACTTTGACAGTTCATTCCTCTTATTATATTTCCTTGCTGTTGTCTATGTTCCCTAGGAAAAAAAAGAATTAGGACTAGAGAAAAGGAAAGAAATAAAAAGAGTAAAAGAATTATAGTAATAATAATTGAAAAGGTAAAAGAAGAACCATGCAACACCTCAGAAAATGAATAATTAACATGATTAAGAAGTACAGAGGAATAAGAACAAAAAGTGGGATAGAAACAAGGAAGCAAGAAACAAAGTAATGAAAAATATATAGAATGAAATAAAAGGATTTAATGATGAGAAGAGAGGAAAAGAAAAAAGAAAAGAGAATAAAATTTAAAAAAGAAAGTAGAGAAAATAAGAGAGAGAAAGAAATAAAAACAAGAAAAATTGAAGACCCAACAAAAAGAGGTGGAATGAAAGAACAACAGCAGAAAATAGAAGATAGAAAAATGAAGAAAAGAAAGAAACAGTGTGAGTAGAAAAAATCAGTAAAATAAAAAATATGGAAACAAAGGGGAAACACAAGAAAAAAGAAACAAGACAGCAGCAACTAATTTTAAAAAGGAGAAAAAAGGAAAAACACAGAAAACAGAAGTAAAAAAACCCAAGGGAAAATTGCCTTCCCTCTTTGACCCCTAAGCAGCTTCTTAGGCTAATGGTGTTCATCAATCAATCCCCCTGCAGCCTACCCTGTACAAGCTCTGAACTGGGTTTAGCTGTACAATAAGGCAAAAAAGAAGAAGAAAAGAGAAATAGAAAAGAAAAGGAAACTTGGTTTAAAAAAAAGAGATCCAAGAAAAGCTAATATGAAAAGAATGTCTGTATGTTCCCAGTCATAAACTATCTGCTGGGTGCCTGATAAACCAGTAGATCACTTCTCTAAAAAGAGCTGGAAGTTGAACCAGAAACCTCATATATACAAGGCTGGAATTTCTCCACTGAGCTAATCTGTCTCCTTAGGTTAGTTAGCCTTGCAGAAATCTATCCACTTACTTTCCCTTGTGCAGGTTAGATTCCTAACAGTTTGCCAGAATCCTGCTGATTAAATGTCTCTCTGTCCTTGCCTCCTCTCTAAACTATTTCCTCTCTTTACTCAGGTAGCTGGGCATGAACAACTTGGCTAAGGAGATCTTCCCTTCCCTCTCCCCATTGAGTACTACTGTGACTAAAAATGGGCTCAGCTGGCCAAGCTCACCACAAAGAAACCACTCTCCACCCTCCCAGACCCTTCTTCTTCACAGGGAATCTGATCTCGCTCTCCATTCAGAGCAGTGAATCAGGGACTCCACCTTGGCTATTTGTCCTGAGGGAAAGGTATATGTGCCACTTCCAGCCACAGGTGTGAGCAACTCATGGTTTTCCATTGGCTTCTTTATGTTTCCAGTATCCTTCTTGATGACTCAGAGAACTTTCCCATTCAATATTTATCTTAAGCAGCTCCTTCAGACAGGTCTCTGCCATTCTCTTCTCCCTGGTTGTAAGAGAGTCATACTCTGCCTCCTCACCTTGGCACCATTTTCCCAGAACTCTCATCTTCCTGAAGAAGGGATCCAAACATAAGAAACCACGCTACTTAGGATACCATGAAACATAAGATAGTCTCCCAAACTACTGAAATTGGTGTTTACCTCTTTAAGACATCACCTGCACTGTGCAAAAGAATGCTTAATTTTCTTCAGAGTTGCTCATATTTATCTATATCTAAACCATATGAAAATGTTTTGTGAAAAAACCCAGCTAAGCTGTTTTTTTATTGAAATCTCACATCAGCCTTTACACAGAAACTGTTCTTCTTTCAGGAACTTTGAACCTATGTGCTCCTGTTCTATACATATATAGTAGGTACCAGGGATTGAACCCAGGGCTTGTTACATAGTTGTTCAACCACATAAGCTACAGCCACTCCCCTCTTATTCTATATTAATTAAGCAATTCTTCATTTTTTACTTATAACTTATATTTACATCGACTCACCTAACTCTGCTACAACTATTGAGAGACTTTCCTAATGAAATCAATCTAGCTAAAGTGATCCCTTTTTAACTAATGCTATGAATAATAAAAAAGA
Organism: Cabassous unicinctus; assembly: GCA_029593785.1. Taxonomy (NCBI): domain Eukaryota; kingdom Metazoa; phylum Chordata; class Mammalia; order Cingulata; family Chlamyphoridae; genus Cabassous; species Cabassous unicinctus. The sequence goes on along the minus strand of JAQZBX010030798.1, from coordinate 1,413 downwards.
TTATTTATTGTTAAATTAGATTTCTCATTGATGCCAATTTAATATTGACAGCATTTTTCATTAAGTTTTTCTATCAAATCAGTAAAGAAATTGATGTTGGGGGAGGCAAGGTAATTTCCATTAATAATTTAATGTATGAAGGACATTATAAAATTGATAAAACTGAGGGATTCATACCATAAAGTTATGAAATATGTATACAAATATGTAAATAAACCAGATTAAAATGTTATAATACATAATTTATCACTAAGAGTAGTACAATAGCTTTTTTCTTCTTTAATTTTCTATCTTTTTCAAGATTTAAGCATGATAATCACTAAAAACATAATTTGAATAAATGTATACATTCAATTTTTAATCAATGTGGGCACCTATATACATGAAAAATGTTTGCAGCTCAATGAAAGGATAGTCCTTTTTAATATTCATTTTATAAATTGATATTTTTTAGAAGCTAGGATGAAAAGATATTTAGGGAAATTTTTCATCTTTGGGAGAGGAGAAACCATGGAAGCAAATAGCATTCCTGGATAAGGAATTAAGGCTAGAAGTTTCCAGATGCAGGGGCCACAACCCAGAGCTCAAGAATAGCTGTGAGGACATAGAAGGAAAGTTGGGATGGGATACAAGGAAGAAATTCTTCTGTGTTAAAACAGGAAAAAATGTGAAACCACAATCTAGATTGGAAAAGAAAATCAAAAGAAAAGTATAACAATATCTATAAAATGTTTTTAAGAGTTTAGGGTATAAATTAGGCAAAAATATCTAGAATTAGGAAATCTCATCCTAGGTAGTTTCAGGGCTTTAGATTATGATTTTAGAATTTTATAGAGTTATTTTTATGCCTTAAAATATAGAAAAGTGAAAAACATTACAATGGAAATATCCTTGTAACCTCAACATGAATCAAGAATTAGAGCACTGCCATAATCTCCAAAGACTACTTCACATACCTTTCTGATCTTAATCATATTCCTCCACTGGAATTAGCTATTTTCCTTTCTCATTGGGTTTTTAGGAAGATTTAATAAGAACACTTCTTATATAACAAAAGTAAGTCTATGACACAATTTTGTACATATTCCACAAACACAGTACATTGGAAATCAGCTCCAAGTTTGAATGCACATGTGATGAATAATGCAACTCCTACCCTACGGCTCAATGGACTCATCCAAGTAACCTGCCGAGGAGACGACGATGGGCAACACCCATCCCAGGGAATGGAGAGGGCCTGCAGCTGAAGGCAAGATAATCCCATCCACTATATCCATGGAATATAAGCCCTCTCTCACTTGGAGGTGGAGTGGACATCACCTTCCAAGTCCACTCAGGATGGGGGGAGGAGCTGTGGACTAGAGTGGAATTGGTGGTGTTCTGTTGTAGACATACTGTGATTCAAGCAATGGA
>JAQZBX010030797.1:0-26629 GCA_029593785.1 Cabassous unicinctus | reverse complement strand
AGTCCATTGTCACGTGTTGGAGCAAGACAGCTGCCGACATTTGCCAGGGTTCAGGCTTCTTGGCTTCCTCTCTTCCCGGGGCTGCATTTCTCTCTGGGCTTAGCGCCTGTTTCCTCCACAAGGTCAGCTGTAGGCAATCAGGCGAATGGTTCTCTTCTCTTCTCCTGGGGCCTTCTTTCCAACATTAAAGCTGCTTCTCAAAGACTGCTTCTCAAAACTGTTCTTGCCATGCCTTTTATATTCCCCACCCACCAAGGGGTGGGGCTCAACGCCCTAATCATAACCTAATCATGCCCAGATTAACAGATCAGTTTGCAAACACGATCTGCTTATATTTTTGGAATTCATAATTACATTAAATTGGCCAACGGCTACATATATTGTCTGTCCAATTTTTCTAGATTCAGTCAATGAAATATTTTATTCATTCATGGCTTTCATAAACAAATCATTAGGACAAAATTACAAATCACGATTTTACATAAAATTCAGTCTTACAAATTCCTCCTTTTCAGAGATTTGAATAGGTAGTATCAAAAATAAAAAATCATAATCCATAGAGAGCAGAATTTCCTATCTAAATACAGATTATTATTAACCTAGCATAAAATGAATGCATTTTCCATTAAAGTAAAACATTCTGGGAAAAAGCCAAAGAAGAACAATGGAATGAGTACTTTAAGAATATCTTGGGGCAGCTTTTGTTATATAAACAATTTATATATTTGTATATACTTAGATATATGTATGTTAATACGTATATACAGAAATATGACTATGTAGATATAAAGAGAGATAGTACTGTAACCATTTACCATGTACCCATCAGTCAGCCTCAATGATTAAAAGCTCATGGTCAATGTTATTTCAACTGGAATCCCAACACTCAACCCCATCTCACATTATTATGAGGTGGATCCCAGACATTATATCATTTCTTCTGTATCTATTTCATATCTGTCACTAAAAAATAAGCAATATTTTAAAAACATAATCACAGTATATTCCACTACCTTTAAAGCTAACAGAAATTCCGTACATTCATCAAATATCCAATCAGTTTTTAAAATTTCTCAGTTTTCTTGTAAAAGTTTTACAGTTGTTTGAATAAGGGTCCAAATAAGACCTATGCAATAGAATTAACCAGTGTCTTTTAGGTGTGTCTTAATTTATAGGTGTTTCTTTCCCTCCTTTTCAAATTTCATTTTCTCCTTGGCAAAAATTTGTTAAAAATAAATAGGTCATTTGTTCTTTATAGTTTCACGCGGCGTGAATTTCCCAGCTTGCCTCTCTGCACTGTCTTTTAACATGTTCTTCTATCTTCTGTATTCCCTGTAATTCAGGGGTTTCTGAATGCTTTTTGTTCCATGGACCCCTTTGCCAGTCAGGTGAAAACCATGGACCCCTTATAAGTCCATATATATTGTGTATTCTTTAATAAATATATCACACCCGCACCAACACGTCCCCACAAGAATAATGTTGTTGTTTTTTTTTATTTCAACTCAAGCTTATGGGCCCCTTGTTAAGAACCTCTGCTGTAATTGATAATTTGCCTAGAGATTCAGTTTTTAAAGTTTCCTCGCAATGGGAGACATATAATGTCTGGTTTTCTCAATTTTATGACGTTAAAATTCATGAATTATAATTGTCTGTATGCATAAATTAATGTGGTGTTGGAAAATGGTGTTATGCTAATACTCCTTTTCAATTACCAGCTGTCATACTTCCATTGAAAAAAAAATTCCCTCACAAACTCTTTGATTACTACAAAATACAATTTTTACAGGAAAGAGGGAGTAAATGCTCCATTCCTTTTTTATAAAATTTTATTGAAGTATATCATTCATACATGAACATATATAAACAATGAATGTATAGGAAAATTTGTGAATTCAGAAAAAAAACATGCATATCATCATACAAGGCTCCCATACATCTCCCCACTACTAATATCTTACATTGTTGTGAAACATTTGCTACAAACTATGAAAGAGCTTCGTCAAAACATTACTACTGATTGTACACCTATGTGATTATACCAAATACCATTGATTGTACAGTTTGGATGCATTTGTTTTATTAATATGTATCAATAAAATTTATTTGTTTAAAATAAACAAATCCTGAATTACATTGCAACGACAGATATAGGCCATTTTATATCATCACACAACATGCAGAACTGTGTGGGAGAGAGTGTAGACTACAATGTGAACTATGGTCCATGCTTAATGACAAAGCCCCAGGATGCGTTTATCAATTGCAATGAATGTGCCACACTAATGAAGGATGTTTACGTGGGAGGGTGTGGGAGGTGTGGGGAGTGGGGTATATGGGAATCCCTATAGTGTTTGTGTAACATTTATGTAATCTAAGTTTTTTTTTTTAATTAAAAAAAATTATTTTAAAAAAACATTATTACTAACCTAGCCAATTTGGTGTATTTTCCCCAACCCATCCAATTATTAACACCCTATATTAGTATTGTATATTTGTTTTTGTTCAGGAGAAAAAATTCCCATAATTATCCTGGTAACCACAGTTTGTTACCCACCACTGGATTCCCCAGGTTATATAGTCTCATGCTTTGTACAATCCATTCAAGTGTGCACTCAGGGGTTCTCATTTTCATCTAGAGTTGTACTGTCATCACCTCATTCAATTTTAGAACATTTTCATTACTCCAAAAAGAAAACTCCCATATCCCCTTTATACCCCATATTGCTGTCCCTTAGCATTGAAAAATATCTTCATTCCATTGCTGGAAAATATTACAATATTACTGTTAGCCATCATCCATAAGTTACATTAGTTGTGATTTTCCCGTGTATCACCATATTCTTAGCACTTTGTAAAATTAGAGAATTCTTATTTTTTGTCATTTTTTTTAAACTTTATTTTTAAAGAAGTTTTAGGTTATAGAAAAGTTACATCAAAAGTATAGGGGAGGGAGCATATGTGGCTCAAGCAGTTGAACGCTTGCTTCCCACATGGGAGGCCCTGGTTTTGGTTCCCAGTGCCTCCTAAACAAAAAACAAAGACAAAGAACAAGCAAACAAACAATAAAACCAACTATAGGGAGCTAAAGTAGCTCAGTGGCTGAGTGCCAGCTATGAGGTCCTGGGTTCAATCTGCAGATTCTCAAAGAAAAAAAAAATATATATATATATACACACACACACACACACACAAACACACACACACACATATATGAGATTCCCATATACCTCCCATATACCTCTCACATTTTTACCTATTAACAACATCTTTCATTAGTTTGGTACATTTGTTACAATTGATGAACAAATATTTAAGCATTGCTTCTAACCATGGTCTCTAGTTTACTTTATGTTTTACACGCCATACAATTTTATAAATTTTAACAAAATGTATAATGGCCTGTATCTGTCATTGCACTATCATACAGAACAATTCCAAAGTCCCCAAAATGCCGCAGGTTACACTTTTTCTTCCCTCTCCCTCCCCTCAGAACCTCTGGTGGCCACTGCCTTTGTATCATTGCCACAAGTTCTTCCACTGCTAGAATAATAATAAATTTACTTTAGTCCTTAGTTGCATTCCCCCCTTATGTTTATTCATTCCTCAATCTTGAGGATTTTGGGATGGTGATGCTCATTCTGCTTCCGTTTGAGAGGGGGTTTAGATCCCGTGGGGCAGATGGATGAAACTGTCTTGCTTATAGTTGTAGATACTCTGTTTTTTGGGAAGGAAATTGTCCATCATCATCCTTTTGTTAGTCATCCTGGGTAAGTTCGATGAACTGTAGGTTAGGTGTTGCAATTCTGCTGAGATTCAGGGCTCAACCAGCATATGAATAGACAGAAGATTTAAGTCTCTGGGGCAGGTATTTAATGGGTATAGTGTTAACTATAGGTTCAAATAAAAGGGGCAGAAGAACCATGTGCAGGGAAATTGTATGTGTGTGCATGTTTATGTGCATATATCCTGATATTGAAACAATTACCATTATTACTCTATTTTATGCTCAAATTGATCCAATGACCTATATATTACTACTAGCCTAATAATATGCAGTCATTTAAGAACTTAATGAACTATTTACATATAAAATCAGCCTGCTTTTCCTTGATAGCGCAATTATGAATAAGTAATACCCAGTAGCTTTTCCTTTTCAACACACCATTATGTAGAGTTAATTTTTATGGGTTTTACAATTTATTGTACTATGGTTTTCATTTTCAGTATCTTCTATTGATAAATGTATAAACTTCTTTTTGGCAAAGTATGGGACCTGAAAGGGACAGATAATATAAGAATCTACTTGAGAGCATAGCTAAAGAAAAAGGTGGGTGGTTTCTGAAATGTGTAATTTTCAGAATTTTCTTAAAAGGAGAAATGTTCATATCATTGTCATGAAGGAAGATATTTTATCTTCATTATTTAACTCATTAAGTACATCTTCATTCTTTAAGAACCTATATAGGTTTTTTTTGGTTTTTTTTAGGCCAGTAGAAAAATTTATTGGGCAATGGGGGAAAAAAAACAGAGCTTGCTGAGAAATGGGAGAAAAGGATCGAAATATGCACCGAGATTTGATGCCAGCTCCTCTAGGCAGAGAGAGCGAGCTCTGACTTGTGTGTTCCCTTTTAAGCTATTAATTATTCCTCTCCTTGCAAATGCTAAGGGGAGGGACCCCAGCTGTTATTGGTTACCCACCAATGGTGGGGGCCAATGATGAGGCCTGTTTGGACTATCCAGGGCTTCCCCTCAGCCCCGGAAAAGTCCCAACTGGGACCTCGAGGTCAAGGTTAAGGTCTTGGCAGGGCCTCATGGCCATGTTTTCTGTTGGCCATGCTGTGGCTCATCTTCTCCTCATTTCCCTGTACTAACCTGCCTCAACTCTCCCCTCAGAGAGTTCACACCCTTATTCTTAAGGGGATGCTGAGGGGTGATGGCCATTCTTCTGCCTGACAGGGTGTAAATATCTCTGGCTATGCTATTGAGGTTGAGGGAAGACCAGTCTGACACCTTGGCTGGAACTGGCATGACTATTAATGCACTGATTCTGTAAGAAATAAACTTAATTAGAATTTTGAAGATACATGGTCCTATTAAAAGGATAAAGAAAAGGTGGTAGGTGGGCCCCAAAAGAGGGCCAGCCATGACATACTGGACCAGGAGAGTAAGAAAGCCCAGGTGTCTTCAGAGGCTACATCCTCCTGAATTTGATGGAAAACAGCATTTTTCCTTGAGTTCTTTTATGCTGTTGGTTAACTCTAGGAAGAGGTGTGGTAGACCTCCTGGGGGATTGGGTATAAACTGCCAATCCCAGTTCCCACAGCAGTGCTTATGCTGAGGACAGCTAGGAGAAGTGTGGAGAGGCACTGCCCTAGACATCAACTCACAAAGACAATATAGGCAACAGCAAGACAAGCATATAGCAAACAAAATAAAGACAGTACTTAAGAGAGCCATTCCTTTATCTTATAGGCATGTTCCTTAACTACTTAGAAAATGAATTAAGTTTACTGGGACTTTTAACATGTTCAATATCCCTCTGCATATGATCTAGAATAGAAAAGATATTATCATAATCATAAGGCATATAGGTAGAGTATTTAATACTTATTAATGCACAAATTCCTCTTTGAAATGCAATTAATAAATCTAAGCTTCAGGTCTGCAATACCATACATGTTATCTCTCCATTTGAGTAGGACATAATGCCAAGTGTGTTTGTTTAAGTTCTACTTACGTAACTCTGTTAATCATTGCTCCACGTGGTATGACCTTCACACAGCCAGCATGCTGCAGTACCATGGACCCTAGAGAGAAGCCAGGAAGGTAGGCTCCAGTGTTTCACTGGCCTGGTGCATAGCACCCTTCAGTACTATGAAACAGCCAGTCTAGAAGCAATGTCCATTGTACATCTGATCATATAGAGCCATCACTGGCTGCTGCGAGAGTTGAAACTACAACGCACTCTCCATCCACTTCAGGAGCACAACCAGAGATGTAGTAGACACCTGTATTGTTTTAGGGGTCAGTGACCAACCTAGCCCATAACTCAAATGGAGAGGAAACATGCAGGGTATTTGGTTTGAAAGCACACGAGAGTTTGGCAATACTGAAATCTATCTCTTTTTCTTTTTATACACTTTCTAAACACTTCAATGCAGTGTAACATATCCAATGAATTTAGCTATTTCAGTACTTTGCTTTTTACTTTTATACCTTTATCGTGATTACATTCATTAACAGATATTTACTTTAGCAGCACAGGAAAAACTACTTTCTCAACTATTTTATGAAACTCTAAGTTTTATCTTTCCTTACCACAACTTGAATATGCAGATTGAGGTAGCCTCCGACAGGTGCTCCTGTTATGAAAATACTTTTTGCAATTAATATCAATTTAGGTTTCTAATTAATAATGGCTGCCTGGAATTAGCCATTTAAATGTTTCAGTTTAGAAGATGCTTTTACAAACTCCTTGTAATTTACCATAACCACATAGACTAGTTACTTTACCTTTAAATAAGCTTATTAAATTATAGTTAGCAAACAAATAATGAAATTTACTTTATCCTTTGAAGAAAGGACAGATCTAAATTTCCTTCTTTATCTTCATTTCATTAGGTATGAACTTTCAATTTTCATCACCTTGAAGATTTTATACATATAATGTTAATTTGTTTACTTTGTATTCTATAAACCTAGGGAGAAAATACACAAGCTAAATAAAATTTAAACCATTACAGTTTATTCAGGGAATGTTCTTTTTCTTTCCTTTAGAGGAGGCTAAAACTTCTTTTCTTTAATAAAATTCTAAAACTGTGAATAATCTTAAAAGCATACTGACTGCTAGGTTCTGGAATATATTATAATTGTTTAATTTGTTTTAATCATAATTTAGAAAAGATCTTTCCATAGCGTTCAAGGACTTTTCCTTTACTTACTGAAATTTGACAATTGGATTATTAATCACCCTTACTTTAAGGCTGGTAAAAGGTTTAACTTGGGTAACTACAGGTCAAACTATCATTCTTAATTCCCCAGCCTAGAAGATAGAAGTTTTAGTCTGCCACACCTAGCCCCTCCCTTAGGGCTCTTGCAAAGAGAAGGCCCTGGGAGCTGGGTAGGTCAAAGAGCTCAGGAAAATCTTTTTCCTTTTCTCAATAGCTTCTATATTTAGATTTCTATGTGACCTTTCCATCCTGCTTAACCTAATTAGGGCTCCAGGAATATTTATTCACATATATAACTGCATATTTAATTTTTAATGGTTTGAAGAGCTCTTTAAAGAATTTTCACTTGTTAATTTTATATTACCATCCTGATGTATGAGTATATACACTGAGCAAATTGGCAGACACAAATAGAGAGTTAGAGAGTTACTTATAATTTTCATTCTCTTACAAAATAAGTTTAACTGTAAACTAACATTTAAAAGATTTCTTTGAAGGCTATTTCTAATTACTCTAATTTGCACTGTGACCATGCAGTTTAGTACAAGATTTTTTTTCCCTTTTAATTATAAGCTTATAACCTAATAGTCCCCAGTGCATTAAAATAAAATTTTCCTTTACTTCAGTACTTTGCTTATCTCCCATTTTGACTTTGGCAGACCTTGGAAGAAAAACACTAATTCCAGTATATTCTCACTGAGGTCATTGAAGTCTCAGGACAACCTGGTTTTCTCATGACTTGCTGCTTTTAGGAACATCAACACTCAAGGTGGGAGGCCCCCGCCCCAGTCCTCAGTTCCTGGACTGGAAGAGTGGATGTGCAACCCTGAGGGTCTAGAATTCCACCAGGCAGCAAACACCTGGAGTCACAAGAAAAAGCATAGTAATTATACCAGTGGTAGGACAGGAGACAGGGTGTCTTAAATTTGCCTTTCCCTGAGCCATGGGGGGCAGAAGTTGTCATGAAATAACCATAAACAAATGCAAGGGGTAGGACTAGACCTGAAGTAACCATAAACAAATGTAAACTCAGTTTATAATTACCAGCACAATAGCTGAAGTCTAAGGGAGACATGAAGCTAGTCACAAAATAACCATAATCAAAGGTAAGTTTAGTTTATAATTACCATTAGCAAACACAAGCTAGACCTGAAGTAGATATAAATAAAGGTAAATTAGTCTAAGATTACCTTTACAGTAAGTTCTAGGCCAAATCCACTCAGTTATGGCAATTTCAGATATTATCCTTCTACTCTTTTATAATATAAAGGCATCTATATAATCTTCTTAAATCTTAGTTACAGTTTCTAGTAAGTTTCCACTTAAAAACAATTTGAGCACTACCGTTTATAAACTTAGCAACTAAAACAATTTTATTAGTAAAAACTTTGCTAAGTTTTTCTGCTTTTCCAACAGTTGAATTAATTCCACTTGTGATTTTGTTTATACATCAAATTCAGTTGCAAGATAGTATTGACATTTAAAGACTCATTTTTAGGTTACCTTTCACTGTTATCCAATTTGTAACAAGTGAACCCCGAATCTGATTTGCAAGTTTCTAGGCATGAACAGACAACAAAGTTAAAGCAAGCACAGATTAGAACAGAAGAGAGAATTTTACATACTTAGCTTAGCTTAGGGAAAGATTTGACTTTAGAATCATCTGGATGCAAAGCTCCCAGTGTCTGTCCATGGCAGAAACTTCATGCAGGACCCTCTGGCTTTGTTCCTCCAGGAAAATCCCTGGGCAGCTGCTAAGTACAGAGCTAAGGGGTCCAGAGAAGCCCTGCACCTGATGAGACACAGTTTGGGGCTGCATCTCATTAGTTACCTCCCACAAGGGGTAAATACCTGCAAGTCCCTTAGGGCACTACTGAGGATAGGCTGCTCATGCCTTACTAACAAATGTATTTTCAGTCTCCAAGGCATTCTAAAGCATCTCACAGACCCAAACTGAGGACAGCAGTAGTTGGGAGATCTAAGGCACTCCTAATTAAAAGGAGTTAACTAGTGGTCTAAGGAAATGACACAATGGGTTATAGCAATTCTGAACCCACAGAGAGGGCCTTGTAAACTCCCATTGGACTCCTGCTGAATTTAGGCCACATGCCCAGTCAGGTCTCAAGGGAAGTTCCACCCGCCACCCAGAACTTCCTTGGAGCTACATGGCTTGGGGGTTCATCCCTACCATCTCAAAAGAGAGAGCTGGAAGTCTGGGAAGACCAAGTTTATGTCCTGTGGGAGCCTATCCAGGTACCCCTTTAAAATGGCAGAACCAAAATAAGGAACAGACAGGCTATAAAACTCACCAGTCTCAGGCAGGGGTCAGGGAGCACACTTGCCTTTCTGCCTCCTGGCTGGCTCGCCAAATGAAAACAGGGAAGTGTTTGATTCCTCTAGGTTCTTGGCTATGTTGCATAAAAATATTTAAGAACATGCCAGTTTAGTTTTGCCGGTAGAAAGAATCTATTGAGAAATGGGGGGAAAGAACAGAGCTTGCTGAGAAATGGGAGAGAAGGACAGAAATATGCACCAAGATTTGATGCAGGCTCCTCTATGCAGAGAGAGCCTAGTTTTATTTAATATGTTTTGCACCAAGGGAACCTACTAATTAAAAACTTCAAAATTCAAACTTTTAAACTCTCTTGTGACTATTCTAACATTTTTGCTTCCTTTATAGCCAGGGATAACAAATCACTTACAGATAAATTGAAAACGATTAACCCCAATTTGAATAACAAGTCTCCAGTTTAAATATAACTAAATGGTCAACTATAGCTGAAACAAATTTAATAGTGTTTTGTTTATTTCTGTTGTCATATTACATTAAAGTACTTTAGGATAATTACTGTAAACTACAAAGGAACAAATACATGCTTGTTTAGAATACAATTTTTTATTGCATTTAATCAAGAAGTTTGCCTATGTGATTTGTGAAATCATCAAGATATGCTAACAGGGATACTCCTGAGGGCTCTAGAGACATCTGGACACTATAGGCAGGGCAGACAACCACAGGAAATAGGCACCCTGTTCGTGGGCCTTACCTTGGAATATATGTTAACCTATCTCCTCAATATAAAAAACCTAGAGTCATTTATAATTTCCCTACACATGAGCACTGTGCTCATTAAATATATGTCCCAGGGACTTAAATATATGTCCCAGGGTTCATGTGCCAGTTGAGCCCTGAATCTCAGCAGAATTGCAGCCAATACCTACTCTCCAGTCCATCAAACTCACCCAGGACAATTAACAAAAGGATGATGAAGGGTAATGCCCTTCCCAAACAGAGTATCTACAACTGCAAGCAAGACAGTTCCATCCATCTACCCCACGGGATCTAAGCCCCCTCTCAATCGGAAGCAGAGTGGGCATCATCATCCCCAAATCCTCAAGATTGGGGAATGAACAAACATAAGGGGGGAATGCAACCATGGACCTAAGTAGACATTATTATTCTAGTAATGGAAAAACTTGTAACATTAATATAAAGACAGTGGTCACCTGAGGTTCTGAGGGGAGGAAGAGGGAAGAATAGGTGTAACATGTGGCATTTTTGGGACTTTGCAATTATTCTGCATGATATTGCAATAACAGATACAGATCATTATACATTTTTTCAAAACCTGTAAAATTGTATGGTGCAACATAATGGAAACTTGAGACCATGATTAGTAGCAATGCTTCAATATTTGTCCATCAATTGTAACAAATGTACCACACTAATAAAAGATATTGTTAATGGGCAAAATGTGAGAGGGAGGGGGGAGGGGATGGGGTAAATGGGAATCCCCTATATTTTTTATTTAACTTTCCTGTATCCTAAAACTCCTTTAAAAATAAAGAAAAAATGTGACATAAAAAAGATATGCTAACAAATAAAGCCACTTTATTTGTTTAAGAGCATTTTGAAATTATTTGTAAAAAAAGATTAAAATGTATTACTTATAAAAAGTGTAAATATGAATGAGAAATGCCAAGGTTTATCAACTTTTTCTTTAAGAGTTAAGCCTTAAGGAGTGCTGTGTACATGAGTGGTGAGAATGTATTAATTATTGAACTATAGTACAGTTATTCTACCCCCGATGTACACATCACTTTCGGATATAGTCATATAATTATATCTATTTTGCCCTCAAAATGATTGTAAGATGTATGATAATTGGCAATGCATTGCATCTGCAACCAAATCATAGACCATTTACAGAGTGCAGGGATGTCAACATTTTGAAACCAGGACTTAAAATCACCAAGGGTTGCATTTGTAATGCTCGTTGAATTTATCCACTACTAAAGAAAATGCTCGGATTTCAGAAGTGATGACTATGGAATTTACCTGCACAATAATGAGTAGTGAAGTTATTGTTCAATTGTTATATTTATGACTTAAATGTTAATGTTTATTTTCTTAATGTTTTCTTTTAGTAGGATCCCAAAGTATGTGAATCTATGCCCAATTATCTAACATAAGCGGGGAAATGCTATATAGAAATACTGGCAATATTAACAATATTGAGTGCATACTGTGTCCACAGGCCCATGATAGTTGCTATTTATACATATAATGATCATATAGGTTATCATATAATGCAGTATAGTTTTGAGAATGAAACTAATAATTATTCTGAGACAAGAAGCATAAACAGGCCTGTCTAGGGCAACCAGCACAAATGGTCATCCGAGTTATTTTGAAATAGTTAAAACAGAATAATTAAAAGCAGTTGCTTCTTACCTTCTTAGAGCTCATTATAGTGTTATAGCTAACAGCCAAATGACCACAATTTTTTTTAATTGTTTAAGAGCCTAATAGGTATAAGCATAACAAGAATGAATGTGATAAGACCAAGATTTTAGTACCAAATTTGTTACACATGTCAGCAATATTATGTGGCAATCACATTTACAATGAAAACCTTACATATATTTTAACCTTCCTATGCTATTACAAATCTTTTCCACCAGATGGTAGCCAATAAATGCTGGAGGCAGAGAGATTAGCAGAGTTAAAAGAAATAAAATTAAATTGAAACAAAACAAACAGAAAGCACGATCATATTTATGGATATAACTTGCATGCAAAACTCTATATATCAAAGAAGTAAAAAGAAACTCTTTCTAACCTCTTAAAGACAAATGAACTTATTCCCCAATATTGAATCTGTGCAAATTTTATGGGTTTAACTTGAATCTCTAGACCTCTGACACTTTAAGTAATATAGACAGGAACATGCGGAACTTAAGCACTGAAGTCAATGCTCATTTTTTCATAGACCATTCGTAAATATTTGAACACAAACTAATTTTAAGTAAGTCTCACATCTTTGTTTATTTAAAAGAAGTATGGTGATATTCTAGAATATAATTTTTGGGATAAGCATTACTGTCCATTCTTTTTCAAAAGCCCATCCATCCCACTTATTGTGTAAGGATGAGACACGTGGAATTGTCTCCTCTGTGTGGAATCTTCTCTAGCCTAGGTAGTCTTGGCTTGTACATAAAGTATTCATTATTTGCCAAAACCAATTATCATCCCTGTCTGGATACATTAAGAATTTTTTCTACAAGTCTTTTCCTCTCTATCACATTTTAAGCAACAATTTACATGAATTATTCATAGTTCCCATATTGCATGCAAGTTTTTTTTTTATTAAATTTGATCATAATAATAGTTATTACCCCAGTCATGGCAGTTTTATGAGTATTCTTCAATGCCATTACCTGGAAAGATTTCAATCAAGAAATATAAAAGATGCAAATCAATTTCCATAATAAAATTAAACTGTACCATCTACATTTTCATTCCAGCAATAGAGATGATTGACAGCCCCTTCCTCACAGCTAGAGCAGAAAACACACAGATACTGAAATGGAGAAGGAAAGATCATTTGTTCTTTAGAATTTCAGAGGCTTTTCTTTATTGTTGCTATTTATTGTTTGCTACTATCACTGAAACATAACATTAAACTCACGTCAATATACGAATTCATTTTTAAAGCAAAGTAAATATTTTCTTTTCTGACAACAGTTGATTTTCTCAGAAGTGGTTGTGCTTATAGCAGAATAAATAGAGAATTAAGTGTCATTTATTGTTCTCCTCCCAATGATGGTGTAACCAACTTCATTTTGTTTAAGGGTGATGCCGGGCTACTGGAAGGCAGAGAGATTAATTTGGATCTGAGTGTCAATTTCTTAATGAAAAAAAAATCAAATTTCTACACTGATAACTTTATTCTACAAAATGTGTATCAATTTCTGCTCTCACAGAGAGGAGAGGTGTTTAGTTAAGTTGGACTGAAATATTGCAGAGACAGACTAGGCATTTTTTATAATAAGTCAGAATATCAGAGAGCAGAAGAAGTGGTGTGAATAGAAGACAAGGTCTGTAGCAGACCAGTGACTGGCCGTCACTTCTTCCTCAGTCCATTGGGGTCTGGGCAGGAGATGTTGGCAGCAACTTTCTTATTCTACTCCTCCCAAAATGTAGCACAGAATTTGAGTAAAAGGTGAGATAGCAAGTGTGATCTTTTCTGAATATAAGTCTCCCTATTCTTCTAGGCAATGCTACCAGAGATCTTATAACTCCTTGAACTCTTTTATTTTTATAGAGTAATATTGTTATAATTATACTATTAATTACAGTCCATACTTTAAATTAGAATTCACTGTTTGTGTTGTAGAGTTCTATGATTTTTTTTTTTTAATTTTTATTCTGGCGGCATATATACAACTGAAAATTTCCCATTTTAACCACCTTCATTTATATATAATATAATGGTGTTAATTGCATTCACAATGTTGTGCTACCATCACCACCAGTCATTACTAAAACTTTTCCTTCACACCAAATAGAAACTCTGTACCAATTAAGAATTAAATCTCCATTCCCTATCCTCTCCCTAGTAAACTGTATTTTATTTTCTGACTCTATGAATACATGAATTCTTTCATATAAGTGAGATCATGCATGTTTGTCCATTTGTGCCTAGCTTATTTCACTTAACAAGATGTCTTCAAGGTCCGTCCATGTTGTTACATGTATCAGGATTCCTTCCTTTTTACGGCTGGATAATATTCCATTGTATGTATATACCACACTTTACTTACCCATTCATAGGCGGATGCATACGTGGGTTGCTTCCATATTTTGGCAACTGTGAATAATGCCACTATGAACATAGATGTGCAAATATCTGTCCAAGACCTTGCTTTCCGTACTTTAGGGTATAGATTTAGAAGTGGGATTGCTGGGTCGTATGGTAATTCTATACTTAATTTTCTGAGGAACTGCCAAACTATTTTACTGCATCATTTTGCATTCTCATCAAAAAGGCAATGAAGGAGAGTTCCTACTTCTCCACATCCTCCCCAACGCTTGTTATTTTTCTGATTTAAAATAAAATAATAGCCATTCTAGTGCGTGTAAAATGTTATCTCATCGTGGTTTTGATTTGTATTTCCTTGATGGCTAATGGGGTTGATGTTCTTTTCATGTGTTTTTTGCCCATTTCTTTATCTTCTTTGGATAAATGTCTGTTCAAATCTTTCACTCATTTTTATTTGGGTTGTTTGATTTTGTTGTTGAGTTGTAAGGTTTCTTTATATATTCTGGATATTAAACCCTTATCAGATATGTGGTTCCAAATATCTGAGACTATTCTTTTCTCCATTGAGTGGACGTGGTACCTTTGTCAAAAATCAATTGACCTTCAATTCGATTTCACTGGACTTATGTTTGTCCTTGTACCAGTGCTAAGCTGTTTTGTTTACTGTAGCTTTGTAATGAGTTTTAAAATCAGGATATGTGAGTCATGCAACTTTGTTCTTTTTTTTCAGGGTAGTTTTGGTATCCTGAAGATACCAAAGTGTAAGAGTGTAAGGTCCTCTTACACCTCCATATAAATTTAATGTTGGATTTTTCATTTCTGCAAAGAAGACTGTTGGAATTTTGTTTGGATTTGTGTTGAGTCTATAAATCACTGTGTGTAGAATTGACATCTTAACAATATTTAGTCTTCCAATCCATGAGCGCAGATTGTCCTTACATTTATTTAGGTCTTCTTTGATTTCTTTCAGAAATGATTTGTTGTTTTCCATGTGCAAGTACTTTGCATCCTTAGTTAAATTTATTCCTAGAGATTTGATTCTTTTAGTTCCTATTGCAAGGAGAATTTTTTCTTAATTTCCTCTACAGATTGTTCCCTAAGAGTATACGGAAGCACTACTGATTTTTTTCTTTATTTTTAAAGAATCTTTAGATTACATAAATGTTGCATCAAAAGTATAGGGGATTCCCATATACTCTATCCCTCCCCCTCCCACACTCTTCCCCATTAACAACATCTTTCATTAGTGTGGTACATTTATTACAATTGATGAACACATATTGAAGCACTGCTACTAACTATGATCTATAGTTTACATTATGTTTTACACTTTGCACTGCACAATTTTATATGTTTTGACAAAATGTGTAATGGCCTGTATCCATCATTGAAATATCATGGAGAACTATTCCAATGTCCCCAAAATGCTCCATGTTACTCTTATTTTTCCCTTTCCCTCCTTCAGAACCTCTGGTGACCACTGTATTTATAACAATGCTACAAGTTCTTCCATTGCTAGAATAATAATCTTTATAATAATAATATCTACTTTAGTCCATAGTTGCATTGCCCCCTTATGTTTGTTCACTCTTCAATCTTGAAGATTTGGGGGTTGTGATGTCCACTCTTCTTCCAGTTGAGAAAGAGTTTAGATGCCATGGGGCATATGGATGGCACTGTCTTGATTACAGTTATAGATATTCTTTGCTTTGTGGGATCGGCTTTGTCCATCATCATCCTTTTATTAGTTGTCCTGGGTGAGTTTGATGAACTGGAGAGTAGGTGTTAGCTACAAATCTGCTGAGATTCAACCAGAATATGAACAGCCAGAATATTTAAGACTCTGGGACATATATTTAATGGGTATAGTACAAATTATAGTTTCAAATAAAAGAGACAGAACAACCATGTATTGGAAAATTATAAATGAGTCTAACTCTGATACATTGGGGAGAAAGGTTATCATACATTCCAAGGTAAGTCCCACTGATAGGGTACCAAATTCCTGAACTTGTCTGCCCTGCCTATAATGTCTAGATGTCTCTAGATCCCTCAGGAGCACCCCTGCTTGAGGCACTATTTACTGCGGCAGTCAGTGAGATCCTTCTTAGCTGTGCATAAGTGTAACTTCTGGAATTACCTCCTGACTCACTTTGAAATCTCTTAGCCATAAAAACTCATTTGTATTTAATATTTCCCTTTGCGTCTAGGTTTTTTTCCAAATGCATCACTAGTTAGCACTTGATAATAATCCCTTGGTGCCAGGGAAGCTCATCCCCAGGACTCATGTCTTATGCCAGGAGAAGGTAGTGAGTTTATATGCCGTGTTTGGCTTAGAGAGAGGCCACATTTGAGCAACAAGGAGGCTTTCTGGAGGTAACTCTCAGGCAATATATATTACTAAACTAAGTTTCAATTTCATATGAACAAGGTTCATAAATACAAGCAGCAATATCAAGGGTGTGGTGTATTGGTCTGTCTTCCTTTGCTAGGCATTGTCCATGTACTCTGGAGATTCTTGCCACTCTTTTAGAGAATGTAGCAGGACTTCCCAGGATAGGAATTCAATAGTCTGTCAGTTATTTTGTGAACCTCCGACCCACTGAGACAACATCCCATGACCACATGAACATATTCATATTCCATAGAGGCATGGCCCAGGTGCATCCCTCCCCACACATCCCCCCACCTCCAACACCTTGCACCAGTGATCCTCCCCTTCCATGGTTGCAACCCTACTGCATTCCAAAACCTCTTCCAAAACAAAACCAAAAAATAACAATAATGAAAATAAATAAAATTAAATAATAAAAAAATTTAAAATTTTTTTGCATTGTGCATTGTGTACTTTCACACATACCAGTTTTTTGTGATAGTATTAAAATATAATTTCAGTAATGTAAACAAAATATTTTGTAGTGAAATTTAAGTTTCACTTGGTAGCAGTGGTGATCTCCAGAAAATTACATCATGTTAACCTTATTTATCTTTCCCAAATCAACTTACACTCCCTTCTTTCAGCCTTTACTGATTCTCTAATTAGGTATAGAATCCTCTTCTGTTTGCTCACCCCATCTTAGTACCTGTTGCTGTAAACATTTCCTGTTTTCTTACTTATATTTATGTCTATACCAATCTACCAATCCCTTCTAGCCATTCCTATTGGATATAGACCATATGACAAGGAGAACATGCTGTGAATGCTTGTTGACTTACAGGATGAACTGATGGATATACCAGTTGCACAAATAAGTACAGTAATTAATATATGTTTCCAGAAAGATTTATTTAATCAGTAAGCCATTGTTGATATCCTGGTCTAAAATAGGCCAAGTGTTAGTTTTAGAAATTATGATGTGGTGACTTTTATGCTATCTATTCTCTAGCTCAATTAATATCAAGAAGCTAGTCTCCTTCATGAAAACATATTAACTATTATTAAATGATATTTTCACAGTATAAAATTATTGTGTTTTCTCAGAACAAAGACTTATAAAACATATGCATAAAATTTACATGTTAAATTATTTGAAAATAAAATAACAAAATTTCTATTCTCTAAGACCAAAACAAGCACCACCATAAGAACAAAATTACACAACTATGATTCCTGCAGAGTTTTTGAATGCAGATCACAAAATTAGACTTCATAGTCTTAGTGTATGAAGAAAACAAGGAATCAAAATAAATCATAGTATCATGGAGCCTATAAAGCAGAGCCACATTAGCATGTGACTGAGTCGAGAAATGATTCTCTGAGCTTCATGGGTATTTTGTCATTGAAATCCCTATACTGAATACAAATGCTACTACCACTAATAACATATGTTATATCAAGTCTACAAAAACCAAAACAGTGTGGTACTGGCATAAAGGTAGGCATAAGAATGAAACAAAATTGAAAGCCTACAAATAAATCCTTCCGTTTATGATCAACTGATTTTCAACAAGGGTGCAAAGACAATTCAATTGGGAAAGAGTAGTCTTTCAGCAAATGGTCTGGGACAACTGGATATCTGCATGTAAAAGAATGAAGTTGGACCCCTACCAAAGACTGTATATAAAAATTAACTCAAAGAGAATATTAGACCTGAATGTAAGGTCTAAAATCATAAAACTCTTAGAAGAAAACATAGGAATAAATCTTTGTGACCTTGGATTTGGATTAGGTAATTGTTTCTTAGATTGACACCCAAAGCATGTACAACAAAAAGACAAAAATAGATAAATTTAACTTCACCAATATAAATTTTTGTGCTCCAAAGGATACCACCCAGTGAAGACACTCCAGAAAATGAGAGAAAATATTTGTAAATTATGTATATGATAAGAAACTTGTGTCCAGAATATATATTAAAAACAAACCAATTAAAACTGCAGAATGGATTTGAATAAAAACTTAAAGATTATCTACAAATGGCCAATCAGCACACAAAATAATGTTCAATATTATTAGTCATTAGAAAAAATAAATGTAAACCTCAATAAGATACTATCACCTCAAACCCACTGGATGGTTATATAACAAAGAAGCCAATAACAGGGGCTAGTGAAGATGTGGAGAAATTAGAACCTCATTGTAGCATTTTGGTATTATTTATGAATTCCAAAAATTGATATTGGATTATCTTTGTAAACTGGTCTGTTCCTCTGGGCATATGAGACTGTATTAGATTCAGAGGTTTCACTTTTACTTGATTAAATTAAGATTGGCGTTTTGATTCTGCCATGTCAGTAAGACATTGGGTCCCTGCCCCCTTGGTGAGCAGGGACTCACAGAGAAAACAACATGGCAGAGGAGAGAGTTTGAGTTTTGATGCTGGAGCCCTGGGAATTAAATGCACGGAGAAGACCCCTGAGAAGCTGAGCCTGGATAGAAATGAGCCCCAGGAGAGAAACGAGACTTATTCCAGCCTTCAGCTGAGATTGGAAGAAGCTGGGACCACAGAGCCTTAAGAGGAAGAAGGCAGGCTGAACCCTCGCAGACATCGCCCACCATCTTACTCCAACACGTGGCCAATGACTTTGGTGAGAAATTACCTCTAATGGTACCTTGAGTTGGACTCTTTAGGGCCTTGTGACTGTCAGCTTCTACCCCAAATATATGCCTTTTATAAATCCAGCAGTTCTTGTACTTTGTATCAGCACCCCTTTGGCTGACTAATAAACTCATATATCTCTGGGGAATGTAAAAATGTGCAAGCACTGTGGGAAACAGTTTGGAAGTTCCTCAAGAAATAAAACAGTTACTGTATGACCCAGCAATTCCACTTCTAGATACATTCCCAAGAGAATAAAATATATGTGCCCATACACAAATCTTTATGTTATTATTTAAAACAGCATAATTAATCATAGCCAAAACATAGGAACAAATCAAATGGCCATTGAATTATGACTAGATGAAAAAACTGTGATATATCCATATATGGAACTCTATTCAGCTATCAAAAGGAATGAAGTTATAATACATGCTATAGCATGGATGATTCTTGGTAACATTAGACTAAGAGAAAGAAGCCATTCTCAAAATACCACATATTATAAGATTTTATTTATATATGTAGTCCAGAAAGGACAAACCTATGAAGAAAGGAAAAAAAGAAACAAAGGTGAAACTGAAAAAATATTAGAAAACATCAAGCAATATGGTAGATTTTAATCCCACCATACAAATAATAAATTTAAAGGCTGATGGTGTGAAGACATCAGTTAAAAACTGTATCATACACCAGAACCAAACATATGCTATCTAAAAGAAACCAGCTTAAAATATAAAGACATAGGTCATAGTAAAATATTTTTATTACAGAGATTTTTTTTTTTAATTTTAAGCTAAAATTTAAAAACCATACACTAAATTATACGTATACAGAGCAGTGCAATTGCAACACAAAAATATGGTTAATTAAAAAAAACACATTGGGTCTTTACTGTTCCATTTTCCAAAATTTAATATTTTTGTCTAAAATCACAGGTGGTAATAGCAACTAACACTTTAGGAAGCCTGATTTGAAAGTCTCCCTTTAAGGAACTCTTTATTTATATTTTGTGTTAGTTTACTTTTTATTTATTTCTCTGTTTGTCTTCTTTTCTTATTCAGTGGGAGATAGCTTTTCTCTTTCCTCAATCTCAGGGTGAACAACTGCTTCATTTTCTGCAGATGCATTCCAAAGTCTTCTCTCCCTCATAGCAACAAGGACAGAAATGCTTAAAATATGCTCTGAGGATTTTTGAATTAACATTCTGAATGCAAGTCATTAAGAATGATTTATTCTAAAACATACCAAGTGGAATTTGTTAAGCAAATCATAAACATCTAATAATAATAGGATAGTCAGTAGATAGGAAATGTCTTTGCCTTGTAAATGCGCGTTTTAATGCTTGTTTTAAACTTTCAGAAAAGCATTCAGGAAAAAAAATTTCTAAATGCATATCAAGTAAATTTCTGCTTCTCATTAGGACTAATTTTTGTTGTTGTTTTTAAATAAGATTCTGGTACTGGAAAAAATTGACAGCATAGTAAAAATAAGTTCCTAAATCTTCTCTTGACCTAACATCTCTATGTGAGTTTGTTTCTAGATGAAAAATAAAACTGACCACAAATAAATAGACGCTGTTGTCTCAGTCAGTTCAGGGTTGAAACTCCCTGATAGTTGATGTGCCGGCTCCTTTTGTTGACCTTGAGAGTCGTCTTCGCTTACTCTCTACATTTCATTTTCCCAGATAGAAAAAACCCTCTGATGGTCTGTTAAGTACCTGCCACTCAATTGAAAGATTAGTAGCAATGGGGGAACAGACATCTTGGGTCTGGCTGTTTTTTGAAAATGCTTTTCCTTTTCTTATGGGAAGAAATAAGTAAAACAAGTCAACCTCATCCAAATGTCTTTATTTGAGAATCTTTACAGCTGATTTTAGTTATTTTCATATTTATAGAATAGCAGGTGCCAATATAACTGACAAATACATTGGTAGCTCAGTTTTACAAAGATTTACTAAACTGGAACACTTGTTTTAAAAGAAAATAACTAAGGTTTAGAGAGAGTCCCTAAATTTCTTGTGAACTCCATTAGACATGGAAGCACGTTATCACTTATCCATCAAAGCGGAATTATGGAGAGCTGAGACTCTGTTGACAAAACAGAAAATTAGTATGTAAATGTTTTCTTAGGAAGCCTCTGGAAATGCAAATATGTTCCCAGTAAAAAGTCTAAAAAGTGCTGTGCATTTTTCACAATCACACCCAAGTGAGCAAGTGAATTCCTCCCAGATCCCAATGTTACATCTGAGCTGGACCCATTAATAAAGAAACTTAATATTCTTCAGTTGATCAGAATAGCTTGGCCGAGGGCTGCATTGATACAGATTTTTCTATTTTGTTTGCTTGTTTATTCTTCTATCTATATTGACAAAGCAGTGCGAGTGGAATTCATTTACACAGGTAGAATATTTTTGTTTTTGAAAAAAAATAGGGAATTACTATCTGCTAATTAATGTTAAACAAAAGTGTTACTTAATTCCAGATGTTATAAAGTTTGGTGTTTGCATGAGTGTGCCTTGGCACAGCTTCAATCAGTTCTGGGAAGCAGTAAGTTTGGAGAGGTAGAAAATCTCTCTCTAGTTCCTAAAAGTATTCATATTAAAAGATTTTAGCATACACTATTGACTGGCTGTGATCAAGCACAAATTTAATCTATTGTTATTGTGAAACTATTGAAAAAACCAACCCTGTTTATTATTTCACATAGTTAAGAGATATATTAGCCAAACACCTAAAAGGAAATATGAAATGTACATGTAAGTCAAACCTAATTTTACTTTTAAAAATTGAAATTTTTTTATGACTACTGCTGATATTTTTTAGCTAAAATTTACTGAGTTACCGTTATCTTTTTAGCAATATACAAAAGGGGGACAGAAGTGAATTTAATTGGGAAATTATCCAATGCTGATCATATATATTTCAAAATACAATAAACATAAATTTGGGTTAGAATGGCAAAGCTATACAAAGAAGGTAAATAATGCCTTCATCAGATTATATTTCCTTTAGAGAAAAAAGAAGTCTCTTTACATGACATTTAGGAGAAGGGAAATATTTTAGTATTTTTTGCATACACCAAGAAAAGTAGTTTTCCAATATGAGAATTTTAGGAGATGCCGCTAGCCCATCTAAACAGGAAATTATCCAGAAATGAAATATTGAATTTTTTACCTTTGTTAATATACAATACCCAAGATATGAATAATATTTATTCAATTAACAGCTCTTAGCTTATAATATCATTGTATTTCCATGAATATCCCCAGTAGGGATTAGAAAACATTCTATTATTATAGCAACACCATATCTTTGTGGATATTAAATACTCATTTCAAATATGGCATTTATAGTTATTGTGCATTCGGGTCTTGGAGCTTGATCAACACTTTACTTTAAAATATGATTTTAAAATAAACCACAGTAATGAAAAAACAAGCACTATACTTTTGCATAGTTTGGGGCTAAACATCTAATATTCTGGTTCTGCTGTTTCTTTATATCATAATTCAGGGGAGAGTATGGCATTTGCTAATTTTTTTGGAGTCAGAGTATAGAAAATACTATAGGTACTTTGGAATTATCACTTCTGGTAATGCAATCTAGAAAAGTCCTGAGACAGAATCTGCAAACTCTACTAGACCATCAACAGTATTTTTTTTTTTTTTTTTTTTTTTTTTGGTGGTGGTGGGGTAAATGATTGGTAACATTAATCCCAGATAGGTATAAAAATCAATATAGAGCTCATGAACACTAAACAAATTAAACACGTAATCCTGGTATTTAAAAATAGATTACATATGAGTTCTTATTGCAATAATTTGCATATCTTTATATTTTTGAAATATTTAAAAGAATCTGATATTAAAATTTATGGTTTAGTATTTAAACTTATGTTTTTGTCACATTTTAGTAAATGAATGTGATCAACATTTTAATATTTGAGATAAATGATTTATAAAAAAGTTGAAGCTTTTATTTTTCTAGCTATGAATAAAGGTTTAATAAAATGATGTCTAATAAATGGAGTGTTAAATAAATTACCAACTGTATTAGTCAGCCAAAAGGGTGCTGATGCAAAATACCAGAAATCTGTTGGCTTTTATAAAGGGTATTTATTTGGGGTAGAAACTTACAGTTACCAGGCCATAAAGCATAAGTTCCTTCCCTCACCAAAGTCTGTTGCCATGTGTTGGAGCAAGATGGCTGCCAACCTTCAGCCTTCCTCTTCCTCTTAAGTCTCTCTGGTCCCAGCTTCTTCCACTATCAGCTGTAGACTTGGATAAGTCTCATCTCTCTCCCGGGACTCTTTTCTCTCTGGGCTCAGCTGTTCTGTTATCTCCACAAGGTCAGCTGTAGACTATCAGGCTCTCTAGGCTTTGTCTCTCTCCTCAGGGCTTGATTCTCTCAGGGCTCAGCTGCTCTGCTCTCTCCTGTGTGTTTACTTCTTGGGCTCTGCCTCAAAACTCTCTGCCTCAAAAAACTCCAACTATTTTCTCTGATGTGTAGGTGAACATCCTACTGATATGGGTCAATCAAAGCTCTAATCATAATTTAATCATGCCCAGCTACAGACCAGTTTACAAACATAACCCAATATCTATTTTTGGAATTCATAAACAATGCCAAACTGCCACATCAACATAAATATGTTCTTTTCCATATAAAGTAAAAGGTCCCTGGTATACTCTAAAATTTTTAAGAAAAATATCTAATATTGAAGAGATCAGAAGTGAATCACTGTGCATAAACGCACAATTCTGACCCTGACAACCATCTTACTGTTCAAGGATAAGAGTATATTCTTAAAATAATGACAATATGGTCTTGGTGGTGAAGAGGAAGAGCACAGTTTTGAAAAAAGAAGAAAAGATGTATTTAGGAAGCATTTGTTCTAAATTCTCAATATAATTCAAAGTGTTGTGAAATCTATAAAGGCAAAATCCACAGATGAAAAAGGCAATAACAAAGATTTTTCAGATCATATAAAGAGAACTGGATGAGAGACAACAGTCAAAAAGTACATGGATATTTGAAGAGTCAAGCAATGACTATGATAAAGAAAAAACATGAGATACTTCAAGTCATGTTAGATTCAAAATTGTGTTTAATCATAATTAAGGAAAATAACATTTTGTGAAAAGCCAAATGCAGGAAAGCCTTCAGATGGCAAAGACTAGGTCAAAGGCAAAAAAACCTGAAGATTAGTCATATGTAGGAGACGTAATACAAACTCAAATTTTATATTATTGGTATTTCTAGAGAACAAAATAAATTCAAGGAGAATATTTATAAGGTTCAATTTAGGAAAGATTAATGGTAATATATAGGAATCTGTTGGTCTATGAATAATTTTAAAAAATGAATGCCAGAAAAAATGAAGGAAAATTTGCAGATC
Organism: Cabassous unicinctus; assembly: GCA_029593785.1. NCBI lineage: Eukaryota > Metazoa > Chordata > Mammalia > Cingulata > Chlamyphoridae > Cabassous > Cabassous unicinctus. The sequence goes on along the minus strand of JAQZBX010030797.1, from coordinate 2,131 downwards.
TGAAAAATCATTTCAATAGTTCAAAAATGTATCCTCTTTTTATTTATGAGACAACAATAAAATATCCATTGTCAGTGGGAAGCCTATACCACTATAGCAAACTAGGGCATATCATCCAAAGCCAAAGACCTTTACATATCTCTTAGGCAATACCCAGAGGGCACCAGATCAATGACAAAACACAAGGTTGACAAAAATCACATTTCTTTACGTAGAATAAATGGAGAGGGTGGTATAGTACATAGACCCTATGAAAAATAGCAGGTTTTGAGGTGTGGACTGTATGGCAATCGTGGAAATTATAAGCCACTCTAATCATTATACATCTGAAGGCTCTTTGGGCAGTAAGAGGAGGAAGACCCAGAGTTCCAGTCCATCATATGGATTGGAAAAGCAACAGTTCTTGAATCCAGAAGTACTCTTTTCTTGAGATCTCATGGGATTCTTGATGCCATTCGGCCAATTTGGGCAGTAGTATATGGTGTACATGATACATATAAAAAACAGAAAGACATAGGTAAAACTGGACAAATTTAAACAGATACATTTTGTACAAGGTCTTATACCCCATCCCGTTGCAAGTTAGTGACTGTTTTTGTTATTTAAAAAAGTTCTATCAGTTATATCAGACCTCATTTTAAAAAGCACAGGATAACTTGTGAAAGACTAACACTCTGAACAAAAACGACCGGGAAAATTAACCAATATAGTAGAGAAATTGCCTTTGTTAACGCTAACAGAGAACTGCTGCAGCAGTGAGGACTAAATGGTTTTCAATTCTAGACAAAGGAAACACATTACAGCGGTGATCTGACTTCAGTTTTTCTCTGGAGGTATTTCTTGATCCTGGGTGAGAGAAAGAAAATTAAATCCAGGCTTTTCCAAGAAATTGTAGAAGCAGCAGTGATTCTGGGCATCTCCTGGAATTGGAGGGCTGAAATTGGAGGCTTCAAGATAGCGAGAGGGAGAATAAAGGGCCAAATCAAAGGTTCTTGGCACAGAAGCCTGTGTCTGCTTTGCTTGTTTGTCTCTCTGTTTGTTTGTTTATTTGTTTGTTTGTTTTTGAGGGAGTGGATGAACAGCACTAAGAAAATATATACATTATGTCAGAAAAGATCTCAATGAACATATTGTTCTCATTTGAAGGCACTGGAGGGCTGCACCATAGAAATCAGGGTCAATTAGAAGAGACCGAACCTCATCAAAACCTCATTTTGGGTTCAACACATCTTAATTCCTGAAAGAATTAAGGGAGTTAACTCCTGGCATATTGGCCTAGTACAAGAAAGGAATGACTTACTGTAAAGGAAGATAATATTGTTTGGAGGTTCTATTTTTAACAGAAAATGTCTGACATTCAACCAAAACTATTCGGGAAACAAAGAGAGATGGCCAACAGGAATTTAAAAAGCAAGAAAAAATACTAAATGTGACCCAAATATTAGGGTTAGGAAATAGATAATTTAAATAACTATAATTATAGCATTCAGGAAAATAGAGGAAAAGATGGAAAAATCATATAACAATGTAAATTTTCAAAAGTTAGAATTAAGAATATTCAAAGAGAAGTTCAAAAATTAAAAAATTAAGTATCTGAATTTAAATAATAAATGACTTTAGAGAAGATTCAATTCATCAGTATATAAAAATAGCAAAGATATCCTAACTAATGCATGGAGAGCAGACGAGTAGAATATGCAGATAGCACCATAGGTGAAATGAAATATACACTCAAAAGATGTAACACACAAGTAATTAAAATCTCATTAGGAGAGGACAGGGAGAACAAGACAGAATACATGTTAGCAAAGATAATGGCCAACTATTTTCTAAAACTGGTGAAAGATATCAATGCACAGTTTCAAGAAGATTATCAAAACAATCTCAAGATAAATACAAGGAAATCTACTTGAAATGAATGTAAGTATTTCATTGAAAAATTGCTGTAAAACAAAACACACAGAAAATATTAAAAACAGCCAGAAATAAAACAAATGTCATATCAGCTTTAGAGAAGAAATTATAAAAGCCAGATGACAAGAAAGAGTGATACTGCCAATCTTCCAATGCCAATTCTATACCCAGGAAAAGTATCCTTCAATAATGGAAGTGAAAACCCATTTAAGTTAAA
>JAQZBX010030796.1:0-26638 GCA_029593785.1 Cabassous unicinctus | reverse complement strand
CTACAAAACCAGTTTTGCGAGGGAAATTTATAGCCCACAATGCTTACATTAAAAAAGAAGAAATAGCTAAAATTGAAGATCTAACTGCACACCTGGAGGAACTAGAAAAAGAACAGCAAACTAATCCCAAACCAAGCTGAAGGAAATACATAGTAAATATCAGAGCAGAAATAAATGAAGTCAAGAACAATAAAACAATAGAGAGAGAATCAACAAAACCAAAAGCTGGTTCTTTGAGAAGATCAGCAAAATCAACAAATCCTTATCTAGACTGACAAAAAAAAGAGAGACGACATAAATCAGAAATGAGGTGGAGGACATTACCACTGACCCTGCAGAAATAAGAAGATCATAAGAAGACACTATGAACTAATGTCAGCCAAAACACTAGACAATGTAGACAAGATGGACAATTCTTAGAAACACATGAACAACATACCCTGACCCTAGAAGACATAGAAGTCCTCAACAAACCAAACACAGGAAAAGAAATTGAAATCATCATCAAAAACCTTCCAAAAAGGAAAAGCACAGGACCAGATGGTGTCAGAGGTGAATTCTACCATCATTCAAAGATGACCTAATACTAATCTTGCTCAAGCTCTTCCAAGAAATTGAACAGGAGGGACAATCAGCAAGATAGTGACAGAGTAAGGAGCTCCTAGAGTCAGCTCATGCTGCAGGGCAGTTAGTAATCACCCAGAGCTATCTAAAGCACCCATTTGGGGGCTCCAGGAGACCAGAAGAGCATCCTGCAGCATCCTTGAAAGAATGGAAGGAGGAAACTGCTCATCTGCAGAGAAGATTCGTAAGTATAGCACTTCACGTCCCGGAGGCTGGTGCCCATCCTCCACTGGCAGCATAAGCTGCCATGGTAGCTATTCCGCATCTGGAATTGGAAGCTCCACTTCCCAAAAACGGGGCAGGAAGAGATGGTGGGGTACCACTTCAGCTAATGATTAGTAAATTTGGCAAGATAAAGTATAATCCTAAGAACAGCTAAAGTTTGAATCTGTCCAAGTCAGAAAGAGGCTGGTAGCCACCAGCTTAACTCTGCCCCTGGCATGAGGGGAAGCAGGGTGGACTGAAAATCACACTGCTAGTAAGGACCAACTTCTTTACATCTAGATCAGGTTGCAGCTCTAGCATAAGCCTCAGCCCCACCTCCGGCTTCAAGGAAGCTGGGGGGACCTGTGCCAGCCTCTCTGGGAAACTACAGGCCACACCTTGGAGGCTGGTGATCATCCTACATGGGCAGGGCAAGCCACCCCAGACAACTATTCTGTGGCTGGAATTGGAAGCTCCATTTCCCAAAAACAGAGGAAGAGACAGTTGGCCACCAATTTCAGCTACTGATTAGTAAATTCAGCTGGATAAAGTATAACCCTAAAGACAGCTAAAGTTTGAACATGTCCAAGTCAGAAAGAGGCCATTAGCTGCCATTTTGATTCCACCCCCAGCATGAGAGGAAGCTGGGCTGACTGAAAATCACAGTGATGGTAGAGACCGGTTTCTTTCACCCAGATCAGCCTCAGCCCTAGCCAAGGCTTCAGCCTCACCTGTAGCAGGGAGGAAGCTGGCGAACCCTGCACCAGCCTCTCCAGGTAATGGCAGGTACATTTGGCTGGCACAGACTGAATAATCACAAGTCTACCAGGGCAACTGCAGTCATCTTGGACCTGCATAGCATAGATTGCTGCCCACACCTGCAGCTCGATCCCCGCTCCAGTCAAGGGAGAAAGGGGTGTGAAGCTTCATCAGTCTTTCTGGCAACTACAGTCTAGGCCAGCATGATGTGGATTATTACACAGAGCTGTGGCTCTGTCCCTACCCTGACAAAGGAGAAAGTTGAGAGAAGCTTCATAGGTCCCTGGGGCAAAGAGGGCAGCTTCAGCCTCCACAGCTTACAGCAGCAACTACATCCTTGGCTCCTACTACACAACCAGCAAGGGAGAAAGGGCAAGAAAGCCCTAAACTAAAGAGAGACTGTACCCAGAATAAATACTCTAGTAAGCCAGATGCCAAGACACCAACAAAAAATTACAATCCACACCAAGAAACAGGAAGATATGACCCAATTAAAGGAACAAGATAAGCCTCCAGATGACATAAAGGAGTTGACACAACTACTCATAGATGTTTAAACAAATCTCCTTAATAAATTCAATGAGATGGCTAAAGAGATTAAGGATATTAAGAAGACATTGGATGAGCACAAAGAATTCGAAAGCATACATAGAAAAATACCAGATCTTATGGGAATGAAAGGGGCAATAAATGAATAAAAAATACACTAGAATCATATAATGGCAAGTTTGAGGAGGCAGAAGAAAGGATTGGTGAGCTTAAAGAAATGGCCTCTGAAAGTAAACATACAAAAGAACAGATGAAGAAAAGAGTGGAAAAAAATTGAACATGGTTTCAGGGTACAAGGACTCACTAAATGACAGCAAGAGACATGCAAACATACGTGCCATGGGTGTTCCAGAAGGAGAAGGGAAAAGGAGCAGAAGGAATATTTGAAGAAATAATGATGGAAAATTTCTCAACCCTATTGAAAGGCATAGATATCCATGTCCAAGAAGCATATTGTACTCCAATCCAAATAAATCTGAATACACCAACACCAAGACACATACTAATCAGAATGTCAAATGCCAAAGAGAATTCTGAGAACAGCAAGAGAAAAGCAATGCATAACATATAAGGGATACCCAATAAGATTAAGTGCCGATTTCTCATCAGAAACCATGGAGGCAAGAAGACAGTAGTATGATATATTTAAGATACTGCAAGAGAAAATCTTCCAGCCAAGAATCTTATATCGGGCAAGATTGTCTTTCAAAAATGAGGGCGAGTTTAGAATAGTCACAGAAACAGAAACTGAGAGAGTTTGTAACCAAGAGAACAGCTTTGCAAGAAATATAAAAGGGTGTGCTACAGCCTGAAAAGAAAAGACAGGAGAGAGAGGCTTGAAACAGTCTGGAAATGAAGATTATATCAATAAAAGTAACTAAAAGTGTCAAAAGAGTGGTGAAAATAAAATATGACAGATAAAACCTAAATATTCAGGAATAAACTAAACCAATGATGTAAAGCACTTGTATTCAGAAAACTACAACTCATTGTTAAAAGAAATTTAAAAAAAGAACTAAATAATTGGAAAAACATTCCATGCTCATGGATTGAAAGGCTAAATATCATTAAGATGTCAATTCTACTCAAATTGATATACATATTCAATGCAATCCCAATAAAAATTCCACCAGCATTTTTTAAATAAATGGAAAACATGATTATCAAATTTATTTGGAAAGGTAAGAGATCCTGAATAGCCAGAAACATCTTAAGAAGGAAAAGCGAAGTTGGAGGACTCTCATTTCTGGACTTTAAATCATATTACCTAGCTACAGTGGTAAAAACAGCATGGTACTGGCATAAAGACAGACACATAGACCAATGAAGCTGAATTGATGCTTCAGAAACAGACCCTTACGTCAATGGTCAAGTGATTTTTGACTAGCCTGTCAAACCTACCCAACTCAGGCAGAAAAATCCATTCAACAAATGTTGCTGAGAGAACTGGATATCCATAGCCAAAAGAAGGAAAGAGGACCCCTATCTCACACCTTACACAAAAATTAACTCAAAATGGATCAAAAACCTAAATATAAAAGCAAGAACCATAAAGCTTCTAGAAGAACATGTAGGAAAATATCTTCAAGACCTGGTGGTGGGTGGTGAATTCTGAAAAGAGATAAGAAGAGGACTGATATGGGCTACTGATGTTTAATGTACATAGAAGTTTTAATTAGCTTTACTGTAAAAGTGTAGAAATGTTCAGAGTTGATGGTAACACATTATAGTGAGTAACAGCTGGCTTATAAATGGGGATGTGGCTGGAGATGGTAGTCTAGGGATGTAAATGCCAATTGACAGAAAGCTAGAGAATAATCTAGGGACTGAATTGCACAGTAAACCCAGAGGTGGATGAGAATTGTGGTTGATGGTACAGATGCAAGAGTGTCCTTTGTGAGCTAGAGCAGATGTACATCATTGCAGAGTGGTGGGAATGTGGAGAAGCATGGGAAAAATACAACTGGAGTGACCTATGGACTGTGGTTAACAGTAATGATGTAATATTCACGCATCTATGTCAAAAATGTACTGTGTTGATAATGGGGGAGTTTGGAAAAAGTGTGCCAAATGTATGCTATGGACCCGGTAATAATCGGATGATTCTGAAAATATCATCCAAATGTATGCTATGTATACTATCATCCAAATGTATGCTATGTATGCTATGGACTTGGTAATAATCAGAAGATTTTGAAAATAATCTTTCATAATTTGTAACAAATGTCTCACAACAATGCAAGATGTTGGTGGAGGGTTGATGTATGGGACCCCTGTATGATGTTATTCATGTTTGTTTTGTAAGTTCACAGCTTTTACTATACACTTATTGTTTATGTATTTTCATGTATAAATGATATAAAAATAATAATCATAATAGGGTGGGTTGGGGGGAAATACTTTGGTTAGTGGTAATATTTTGAGGATGCTCTTTAATCATTAGTTAAAAATGAGATGGCTAAAGAGATTAACTACAATGCAAAGTATGTGGTAGAGTGAGGTATGAGAGCCTTGTTTGATGTTATATGTTTGTTTTGTAAGTTCACAACTATTACTATACACTTATTGTTTATGTATGTTTATGCATGAGTGATATACTTCAATAAATTTTTTAAAAAGTAAAAAAGAAATTGAACAAGAAAGAACACTATTAAACTTATTCTATGAAGCCAACATCATCCTAATACCAAAACCAGATAAAGATACTACAATAGAAAGAAAATTACAGACCAATATCTCTAATGAATAGAGATGCAAAAATCCTCAACAAAATACTCGCAAACCAAATCCAAAAGCACATTAAAAGAATTATATACCATGGTCAAGTGGGTTTTATCCCAGGTATGAAGGGTCATTCAAAACAAGAAAAGCAATCAGTGTAATAAACCACATTAATACACTGAAGAAGAAAAATCACATTATCCTTTTGATTTATGCAGAAAAGGCATTTGACAAAATACAGCATCCTTTCATGATAAAAAAAAAAAAACACTCCAAAAGTTGGAATAGAAGATAGCTTTCTCAATCTGGTAAAGACTGAAAGACCTATAGCTAGCATTGTACTCAATGGTGAAATAATGAAAGCTGAGCTCAGGAACAAGACAGGGATACCCTTTGTCACCACTGCTGTTCAATAATATTGTGCTAGAAGTTCTGGCTAGAGCAATTAGGCTAAAGGAAGAAATAAAAGTCACCCAAATAGGAAAGGAGAAGTAAAACTATTTCTATTCACCAATGACATGATACTATATATAGAAAATCCTGAAAAATCCACAACAAAGCTACTAGAACTAATAGGCAAGTTCAGCAACATGGTGGGATATAAGATTAATACACAAAAATCAATAGTGTTTCTGTATACTACTGATGAGCAATGTGAAGAGAAATCAGAAAAAAATTTCATTTATAATAGCAACTAAGAGAATCAAATATTTAGGAATAAACTTAACCAAGGACATAAAGGACCTGTATTCAGAAAACTACAAAACACTGCTGAAAGAATCCAAAGAAGACTTAAATAAATTGAAGGACAGTCCATGTTCATGAACTGGAAGACTAAATATTGTTAAGATGTCAATCCTACCCAAAATGATTTACAGATACAACTCAATCTCAATAAAAATCCTGACAACCTTTTTTGCAGAAATGAAAGTCAATTATCAAATTTATTTGAAAGGGTAAGGGGCCCCAAATAGCCAAAAAATGTCTTTAAAAGAAAGAAAAAAGTTGGAGGACTCTCACTTCCAGACTTTTAAGAATATTACTTAGCTACAGTTGTTAAAAAAAAAAAAAAAAAAGAGCATGATACTGGCATAAAGACAGACACATTGACCAATTGAACCAGACTGAGAACTCAGAAATAGACCCTCACATTTACAGTCAAGTGATTTTTGACAAAGCAGTCAAGCTTTCCCAGCTTGGCCAGAACAGTCTATTCAGCAAATGGTGCTGGAAAAACTGGATAGCCATATCTAAAGAAAGAAAGAAGACCCCTGTCTCATTCCTTATAAAAAATTAACTCAAAATGGATCAAGGACCTAAATATAAAAGTGACAACCATAAAATTACTGGAAGGTAATAAAAGGAAGGCTCTTAAAGATCTTGTGTTAAGTGGTGGTTTCTTGGACCTTACACCCAAAGCACGAGCAACAAAAGAAAAAGTAGATACATGGGACTGCCTCAAAATTAAATACTTTTGCACCTCAAATGACTTTGTCAAAAGGGTAAAAAGCAACTGACTCAATATGAGAAAATATTTGGATATCACATATGAGATAAGGGTTTAATATCCATGATAAATAAAGAGATACTACAACTCAACAATAAAAAGACAAACTTCCCAATTAAAAAATGTGTAAAAGACTTGAATAGACATTTGTTCAAAGAAGAAATACAAATCGTGAAAAAAACACATGAAAAAATGTTCAACATTACTAGCAATTAGAGAACTGCAAGTCAAAATTACAATGAGATAACATTTCACACCTATTAGAATGGCCACTATTAAAAAGTTGGAAAACTACAAGTGTTGTAGAGGATGTGGAGAAATAGGAGCGCTTATTCACTGTTGTTGGGAATGTTGAATGGTACTGCCACTGTGGAGGACTGTTTGGCAGTTCCTAAGGAAGTTGAATATACACTTGCCATGTGATCCAGCAATACCACTACTAGGTCTATACCCAGAAGAACTGAGAGCAGTTACGTGCACAGACCTCTGCACACTGATGTTCAAAATGGCCTTATCCACAGAAGCCAAAAGTTGGAAACAACCAAGGTGTCCATCAACTGATGAATGCATAAACAAATTGTGGTGTACATACACAATGGAATATAGTGCAGTTGTAAGAAGAAATGAAGTTGTGAAGCATATGACAGCATGGATGAACCTGGAAGACATTATGTTGATTGAAGCAAGCCAGACACAAAAGGATAAATACTGTATGATTGTGCTATTATGAACTAAATATATTGTGTAAAATCATGGAGTAAATAATTAGAATATAGATCACCAGAAAGCAGAGTGAGGGTAGAGACTGGAAAGCTGAGGGTTAATCTGTGCAGAATTGGTAGAAAGGTTTTTTTTGTAAATTTTTGGAAATGAATAGAAATGATGAGAGTATCATACTGTTTGCAACTAGCAGAGCTATTATATGGGTATGACAGTAGAAAGTCTAAGGTCTTACATATTCCTCATGTGAAATATGAATATTGGTAATATTGCCTATGTAAGACTGTTTTTACAAAATATAAATACAAATAAACTAGAAAGATGGAAACAGAATAGCAGCTATGTATAGCAGGGGAAGCATAGAGAGACTGAGAGGAGATGAGGTTTTTTGGTTTGTCTGTTAATTATTATTATTATTATTGGAGTAATGAAAATGCTATAATAATGATTGAAGTGATGAATGGACAACTATGTGATTATACCAAATACCATTGATTGCACACTTTGGATGGGGTTTTAGCTTTATTAATATGCATCAATAAAATTGATTTGTTAAAAAAATAAAATAATGTGAATTTATTGGCTCACAGTTTTGAGGCTAGGAGAAGCCCAAAATCAAGGCATCATCAAAATGATGCTTTCTCCCAGAAGACTGTGGTGTTCTGGGCCTGACTGCTGGGAATCCTTAGGCCTTGACTTTTCTGTCAGATAGCAATGCACATGGTGGCCTCTCTTGTCTTCTTTTCCAGGTCCCATTAACTTCCAACTTCTGGCTGCTCCCTTTGGCTTTCTCTCTTTCTCTATTTTTATAAAAAAACTCCATTTATCCAGATTAAAGCCCAACTTGATTCATTTGGGCCACACCTTAACTGAACTGACCTCTTGAAGAGATCTTATTTGCCATGGGTCCATAATCACAAGAATGGATTAAGCTTAAGAACATGTATTTTGGGGGTACATATTATCAAGCCACTACAACACCATAAACATATTTCCCCACTCCTGATTTGTATGCCATTGTTATCTTATAGTTTCATTATAGTCACACACATACATATACATAATACATATATACATAATACATATATACTTATATACATATATGTCATTATTATTGTTTGAAACTATAAATATTAGTTTAGATTTACCTATATATTTAAAATTTCCATATTTTTCTCTGGAACTCCTAGTTTCCACCTGGAATCATTATCTGTTCATCATTTCCTTTAGAGTGGGTCTATTGGTAAAACAATTTCTTAATTTTTGGCTGATGATATATTTATATTATCTTTCTTCCTGAAGAATGGTTTCACTGGGTTTAAAAGTCTAGGTTTGTGGTTATTTTCTACTCCTTAAGATACCATTCTTTTGTTTTCTGATTTTTATCATTTCTTTTAAGAAATCATAGGTTTAATTCTTGCTTCTTCAAAGGTAGTGTTTTTTTTCTTTGAACACAATTAATATTCTTTCACTGTATTTAGTTTTCAAAAGCAACTTTACTATGAAGCACCTAGTTACTTGCTTTATCTTATAACATTCCTTGCATCTGTGGATGGATGTCTTTTATCAGTATTAGAAAGTTCTCACTATTATTTCTTCAAGTATTGCTTCTTCCCCATTTTAATATTTTCATACTTTGTTTTGCTTTTTTAGTTGTCATGAAAGGAAAGATTAGATTGATTACCAGTCCTCTGATTCCATAATTTGATGAATTCTTCTCCTTTTCTTAAACTGAGAGGTTTGTGATGAACTGACGTCAGGAGAAACATTTCAGCCACCCCCTTTCTGTAATGGCAGTTGTACCTCCCTTTAGGATGTGGGATAATTAATACTTACTGTTTTGCTCTCATCCTCTGTGTCTCTCCCAAAACCCCAAGACAGGAGGAAGAGTCCAATTTAACATCCTTTTCAAAAATTGCTCACAATTAAAATTAAATTGTACTTTGTATGGCTTTTTACTGACAAAAATTTGATTAAGTTTATAAAAATAGCCTAATTATATCTAATGTGTTCATAGTTTTATTTTATGTACTAACATTATCATCCCTTTAAATAGCTCTCATATTTTACAGATTTAGAAACTAAGATAAAGAAACAAGATGAAGCTCACACAACATATTAGTCATTGGGCTAAAATAGTTCAATATTTTTCTGTACTGGCTCCTCCTGCTGCTAGCCATGTATTTACTAAGAAACCAAAATTCATATATTCGTAAGGTCATAAGTCCCATTAATTCCTCTTTAATAGGAGAGTAAATGTGATTTCTGACTTTGGGATATTTAGCTTATTGAGTTCAGCTGTTTCTGGCCTAATTATATCATTCAGATTATATTTATATATATATATATTTACAAGTGTTTAATGTTGGTAATGACTTTGCAAAAACTGTCTTTTTAAGCAACTTCCATTGCATCTTGAAGGAAGGTCATGAAAGAGGCTAACTGAGCTGCAAAATTACGCAAAATAAGCAACTGGATTTAGGGATTTGGGAGAACTTTTTGGAGGAATTCAATTTGTTTATTCAATAATTTGTTGAGTACCTATTATATGCTGTAAACTAATGATAGGTGGTGAACACAACTGATAATGTCTCTGCTTAATGGAGCTTGTATATTCCTTAGGATTAGAGAGACAATAAACAAGGAAAAGATCAGTTAGTGATAAATTCTTTTCATAGAAATAATGAAAATAATGTTATAGAAACTAGTTGGCTGTTTTTCATTAGATATTTAGTAAGCGGAGATCTCTCTGATATTATATTTAAAGTAAGTTCTGAGTGACAAGGGAGAGGTAGTTGTGAAAGATTGGGGTGAAGAGCAACCTAGGCAAAAGAATCAACTTACGCAAATATCCTAAGATATAACATAGCCCAATGAAATTGAGAAACTTAGAGAAGGCCGATGAAGTTCAAACATAGAAGGCAAGTAAGAAAGTAAATAAAGTTAAACAGTGGCCCTATTATGTAAGGCTTTGCAGTCCAGCATAAGAAGATTTTATTATTATTATTTTAAATTTAAACCTTTTATTATGGGAAATTTCAAACTTTCAAAAGTTGAGAGAATAGTAAAATGAACCTTTATGTACCATCACTCAGTTTCTCCAATTATCAACTCATGACCCCCACCCTCTCCCCACCTCATATTATTTTGAAGCAAATTCAAGACACAAGAGCACAGTTTTACATTCTCTTTCAGGGGGGCTGTAGAATGAGGTGCTCCTGAGCGATCCTGTGGGCTAAATGGCAGAGTTCATAATAGCTACTCATATCATATTTTTATATCTATAGAATATTTTAGAGAAGTTGTAGGTTTACAGAAAAATCATGAAGAAAATACAAAGTTCCCATATACATTCCCCTATTTTTAGCACTTTAGATTAGCATGGTACCTCTGTTACAATTGATGAGAAAATATTATGGTTATTCTATTAATTTTAGTCAGTAGTTTACTTCAGGGTTCACTGTTTGAGCTGTACAATCAATCTATGTTTTATTTTTACCTATATACAACCCTAAATTCCCCCTTTTAGCCAAATTCAAACATATAATTTAGTAGTTTTAATTGCATTCACAATATTGTACTACTATAAGCACCATCCATTACTAACTTCTCCATTACCTAAAACAGAAACTCTGTACCTTTTAAGTGTTGAATCCCCATTCCCTACTGCTACCCCAGCCAGTGATAGCCCATATTCTCATTTCGAATCCTATGAATTTGCTTATACTAATTATTTCATATCATTGAGATCATACAATATTTGTCCTCTTGTCTCTGGCTTATTTCACTCAACATGGTCTTCAAGGTTCATCCATGTTGTCACATGTATGAGAATCTCACTCCTTTTTATGGCTGAATAATATTCTACCATATGTATATACCACATTTTTTTAATGCGTTGATCTGTTGATGGGCACTTGGGTTGCTTCCATCTTTCAGCAATTGTGAATAACACTGCTATAAACGTCAGTGTGCAAATATCTGTTTGAGTCCCTGCTTTCAGTTCTTTGTGGTATTTACCTAGATGTAGGATTTCAGTGTCATGTGGTAATTCTATAGTTAACTTTCTGAGGAACTAACAAAGTGTGTTTAACAGTGGGTGCAACATTTTATAGTCCCACATACAATGAACAAGTGTTCCTATTTCTCCACATCCTCTCCAACACTTTGTTATTTTCAATTTTTCATAGTAGACATTCTAGTGGACACGAAATGATATCTTGTGGGTTTTTTTAAGATACATATTTCAAATATCAAAAGCTTTTGAGTGTTAATATAGTTCCCTTATTTGGAGAAATATTTAAATCCTCCGCCATCATTTTTAAACAAAAATGTTTTTTTTGCATAAAAACATTGAGCTGTTTTTTTTATATTTCACTTGAGGAGTAGTCTATCTTTGAAAGAACTAAATTTAAATGGTTTCTGAGAGTTTTGAGGTATCTACAGAAAAATGTTTTCTGCATCCCTTCTTTTCAAAATAGCAACAGTTCTTGATATATGAAAGTCATTTTAATTCTTTTGGCATTTAAATCAGCACCTTTAACAAGATTAATTGACTTGGCATTTAATGCATGATTGTAAATGTATTGCATTGCTATTATATGGAAATACTAATTTGGATCCAGATGGATATTATTAAAATTAATAATTTATTCTACTTGGGCTAATCTCTTCATTTAAATCACTCCTACTAGTTTAATGAGAAGAAATAACACCTTTGTAATTTTTTAAAAATGTAAACCACTTTGCGTTTAGTTTATATTGATGAAAAATTAGGGTACAGAAAGAGTCTTAGGTTAGAGGTGATGTAATAAGAATACCTAAACATTTCAAATATGGAGATTATTATTGTGTTGAAAGTGAGAAAGTTTTTGAAAGTATTTCTCTTTCAAGGAAGATCAATTGCAGTAATTTATCTATTAATTTTTAACCCCTTGCTCTTTAGAAATGGTTTATACTAATTTAGAAAGTAGAAATCTCTTTCATTATGGTTTTGATTTGGATTTCCCTAATGGCTAACAATATGAAGCATCTTTCCATGTGTTTTTTGACCATTTGTATAACTTCTTTGGAGAAATGTCCATTCAAGTCTTTTGCCCATGTTTAAATTGGGTTGTTTGTCAGTTAATTGAGTTGTAGGATTTCTTTTTATATTCTAGAAATTAAATCCTTATTGGATATGTGGATTCCAAATATTTTCTCTCATTGTATAGGCTGGTCAGTTGGTCTTTTAACTTTCATGATTAAGTCCTTTGATGCACAAAAGTTTTAATTTTGATGAGGTCCCATTTACCTATATTTTCTTTTGTTGCTTGTGCTTTTGGTGTAAAGTCTAAGAAAACATTGTCTACCATAAGGTCCTGAAGATGCTTCCCTATGTTTTCTTCTAGGAGCTTTGGTTCTTATATTTAGGTCTTTGTTCTATTTTGAGTTAATATTTGTATATGATGTGAGGTAGGGATCCACTTTCATTCCTTTGCATATGGATATCCGGTTTTCTTAGTACCATTTGTTGAATAGACTATTATTTTCCCATTGAGTAGACTTGGCACTTCATGAAAAATTAATTGGCCATTGTAAGTGTAAACTTTGGATAGAATTTACAAAGCATAGGACTGTATAGCACAGTAACCCATATGGTGGAAGATGGACTGTGGTTAACAGTACAAATATGAGAGTGTTCTCTCATGAACTATAACAAATGTACCATACTAAACGTAGTGTTAATAATAGGAGATGTATGGAAGAAATATACCAAGTGTATGCTATGTACAATAGCTAGTGGTAATAGTCTGATCATGTTCTTTCATAATCTGTAACAAATATTCCACAACAATGTAAGGTGTTGGTGAAGGGGTGATGTATGGGAATTCTGAGCATTATGCACAATTGTTTTGTAAGCTCACAACTTCTCTAAAAAAAAAAAAAACTTAATTAATTAATTGACCATAGATGTGAGGTTTATTTCTGAATTCTCAATTTGAATCCATTGTCTATTCTTGTGCCAGTACTATGCTGATTTGATTGCTGTAACTTTGTAATAAGTTGAAAAAGCAGGAAATGTGAGCCCTCCTACTTTGTTCTTCTTCAAGCTGCTTTTGGCTCTTCAAGGCCACTGAACCTTCCATATAAATTTGAGGATTGACATTTCCATTTCTGCAAGGAAGTCTGTTGGAATATTGATTGGGAGTGCAATGTATCTCTAAATTGCTTTGGGTAGAATTGGCATGTTAACAATATTTAGCCTTCCAATGCACGAACACAGAATGCCCTTCCATTATTTAGGCCATTTTTTATTTCTTTTAACAATGTTTTTTAGATTACTGTGTTTAAGTCCTTTATATACTTGGTTAAATTTATCCCCAGATATTTGATTCTTTTAGTTACTATTGTACATGGAATTTTTTTTCTTGATTGCATCTTCAGCTTGTAAATTATTAATGTATAGAAACACTGCTGATTTTTACATGTTATCTTGTGCCCCATCACTTCGCATTTCACTGAATTAGTTTATTAGCTCCAGGAGCTTTGTTATGGATTTTTCAGAATTTTATATATAAGATCATTTCATTTACAAACAGGAAAAGTTTTACTTCTTCCTTTCCAATTTGGATGCCTTTTATTTCTTTTTCAGCTCTGTTTTGGTTATTATTTGCATGGTATATTTTTTTCCATCCTTTCAATTTCATCCTACTTGTGTCTTTGAATTTAAGGTGAGTTTCTTTTAAACAGCATATAGCTGGGTCATGCTTTTTTATCCATTCTGTCAAGATTTGCCTTTTGATTGGAGAATGTGTATATTTACATTTAAAATTCTGATAATACAGTACTTTCTTCTGCTATTTTACTATTTGGTCATTGTAAGTCCCATATCTTTATGTCCCTCAAATCTTCTATTAGTGAAAGATTTCACATTTCTTTTACTTTTGCATTTGTTTGATTTTTTTGTATTGTATCATTTGGAATCCCTTCTCATTTCTTTCTTTTTATATTTTTCATATATTTTCTTTTTGATTATCTTGGGATTTAACACCCAAAACTTATAACACTGACTTTTGATTTGATAACAATTTAACTTCAGTTGCATACACATACACTATTCCTATACCCCTTCATTCCCTCATATTTTTGTTGTATTTGTTACATATTGTGTCTTTGTACATTTTATGTCCAAAAGCATATATATATCATTAATTTTTATGCATTTCCATTTAAGCACCTGTTAGAAGTAAGAAGTGGAGTTACATACCAGAAAATGCAATACAATAGTACTGGCATTTATAATTACCCATATGATTAACTTTACTGGAGGCCTTTATTTCTATAAGCCTTTTCAATCCATTGTCTAGTGTCATTTCCATTCAGTCTGAAGAACTCCCTTAGCATTGCTTGTAGGGCAGATCAAGTGGTGATGAACTCCCTTAGCTTTTGTTTATCTGGGAATATCTTGATCTCTACCTCATTGTTTGAAAAAAAGTCTCACCAGATATAATATTCTTGGTTGGCATTGGTTTTTTTTTTTTTTTTTTTTTTTTTTTTTCAGTATTTAAATATTTTGTCCCACTGCCTTCTTTCCTCCATAGTCTCCAATGAGAAATCAGCATTACATCTTATTGGGGCTACCTTATATATAACATATTGCTTATCTCTTGCAGCTTTCAGAAATCTCTCCTTGTCCTTGGCATTTGATAGTTTACTTTGTGTCTGGGTGTGGTTCTCTTCAAATTTATCCTGTTTATAGTTCATTGGGCTTTATGTATGTGCATAGTCATGTCTTCCATTAAATTTGGGAACTTTTCTCCTATTATTTCTTTGAATATTCCTTTTGTCCCTTTTTCTCTTTCTTCTACTTCTGGGACTCCCATAAGGCATATATTCGTATGTCCCACAGGTTCTGTTCACTTTTTAACTTTTTTTTTCTTTCTGCTCCTCCAACTGAATCAATTCAGTTGTCTTTGATTGACTTCTTTCTTCTGCCATTTCCAATTTGCTGTTTAAACCCTCTATGGAATTTTTTATTTCAGTTATTGTGGTCTTCAACTCCAGTATTCTGTTTGTTACAATTTAAAATTTTTATCTTTTCTTTGAAATTCTCTTTTTATTCATTCATCATTTTCCTGAAATCCTTTAGTTCTTTTTTTGTGTTTTCCTTTATCTCTTTAAGCATACTGAGAATCATTAGCTTTAAGTGTTTTTCTAGTATGTCCAAAGACTGGTCTTCTTTTTGATGGTTTCTAGATTTTTATCTTGTTCTTTTGAATGGGCAATCATTTCCCATTTCTTGTTTGTCTGTAATATTTTCTTGCACCCTGTCCATTTTAATATTTTAAAGTGTTAAGTTTGGGATTAGTCCTTTAGCTGACTGTTCCTTAAGTTTATAACCAGCTAGTGATATGACTGAGATACCCTTGATTTCCAGGGGCTTACAAATTCAAACAAACCAACACAAAAGAACACTTTTCATGGACTTTGCATATTGGCTGTGTTTGACTGGTGCTCTCCTTCTGAATTTAGTTTTCCCATCAAGAAGTTCAGCTAGAGTTAAATGCAAAGATTTTTCTGAGCCTGTCTGTCATTTGTTTTTGCTCATGGCCTTTGGAATTTAGAGGAATTTGAATGTCCTTCTATTCCCTGATAAATAGACTTTCTTTCGCTCTTGGATGCTCTATTGTATCACTTAAAGCAGGCAATTCTTTGCCACAGGCTGCTTTGACTTAATCCTTTCTTATACCACTTTAGTTGTTCCCAAGCTTCTTTTGCCTGCAGGCAAGTTCTAGGAAGGTGAGCCTAAGAAGAGTTTCCTGGTTTATTATTTCAGGTTGCCACCTGATAGATAGGCACTGACATATAGGTACCCTAGTATGTTCAGAGTGGTTTATCTGTTCTCTCTTGAACAGGACCAGAGACCCACTTGGGAACACAGCTTCATACTGTGCTGGGAAGGAGAGGGGCCAGCAAGGTTGACACAAGTTTCTCCTACTGTTTTTAAAGCTGTGTTTTCTTGATTTAGCATTGTCCACTTACTGAAACCCTTTGACTGTTTTCCATAATTTTGAGGAAGATGACTCGCCAGTATTTGCTAGTTGCTCAAAAATTCTGTGGGGGACCAGTACCCTGGAGCACCTTACACCACTATCTTAGCGAATCAAAAGCTTTGGATTTCATTTTAAGTGTAATGGGAAATCACTGGAAAATTTTAAGCAACACAGTCAAATGATCTGATTTAAGTTCTAAAATGGTAAATATATACTGTTTGAGAAATGGATTGTAAGGCAAAGAATGGAGGCGATAAAACCAGTTAAGATGAAATAGTCTAGTTGAGACATCATGTCAGTGGCAGTATTTGGTGATGCGTATGAGTAAATTGGGTGGATGGAGCTGCGATCTACTGAGATGGGAATTCTGAAGGAAGGATCCAATTTTCTGTAGACCTGGGTTCCAAAGAGTTCTCTTTGGTCATGTTAAGCTCAGCTGCATTAAGATAAGTATAAGATAGCCATGTGGAAATGTCATGAACACAGTTGTATAAGTGAGTGTGGAGATCTGGTACAATTTTGGGCATGGAGCTATGCATTAAGGAGTCATTGGCATGTAGGCATTTAAAACCCTGGAAAGTTATGAGTATATCTAGGAAAAGTGAGCAGGTGAGAAAGGAAGGGAACCCATGGTAGAACTCTAGAAATACTCAAACATTTAGAGAGGAACAGAAGAGGAAAAACCAGACAAATTGACTGAGAGGAAACAGTGAGCCCGGAAGGAAAAAACAGCATGAGGTATCCTTAGAAGCCAAGAGTAGGTACATCTGAAGCTCTTTTAACTAGGTATGTGCATAAAATGAAGGAGATATTATAGAGTGAAATGTTTTCATCGCTCTCCTAATTTTATTCCCAAAGATGAAACACATCAAATGTGAGAAAATTCAGAACAATTGAAAAAGGATGGCATGGTTTTGTTAGTTAAGCAGTTACCTTGGAGTCCAGAATTCTGTCTACGCATTTTCTGAGACTTTTTTATCCTCTCAAATGGGTCTAATAAAATGACTTTGCCTCTCTTACAGCTGGATATGGAATTCAAATGAGGTAACTTCTGTGACTGTACTTTCAAAACTATGAATCTCTACACAAAACTCAATGTTATATTTCCTATTGTTTGGTGGATTAATTAGGAGGCAACATGTTTCTAAAGAGAAGATTTCACTTTAAAAGTCTATAGGTCCTATCTAGAACCCATTAAGTGAAATTCCAATCCGAAAAAAAAGAAAGCCTGGTGTATGAACACTTAGTAAAGTTTATTCAATAACCAAAATTGCATCTTCAAAGAGATAGACAAACTAAGAGGCCTCGATAGATTGCAAACATATTTACATTGAGAAAACGCTGTTTGTATAAGTTTCTCCCTACTGAGTGGATTTTGTGAAGCAGGTGTATTTGGTGACATAATATTTATAGAGTGGGCAAAGCCTAAAATCCTTGAAATACAATTTATAGTCCCCTGTCTTTGAGTGAATTTTCAGAAGTAAGTCTTCTCTATTAAGTGAGAGGTTAGTAAATGAATACAATGTGAGGATGCTGGTGCAAAAGTAACAAAGTTTTCAATAATTACTAAAACTTTAGGTTTTTCCATTCTTATAAAATGTTAAAGAAAATTGTATGTTCAGTCACATGACTTAATATGAAAACCGTTTTCTCTTTGGGTAATATTTAAGTGAATAACAAATAAAAAATTAAATTATACGGCTAAATTACACAAGATGAGATTTGGCAGTATCTGTACTCCCAGTAAATTAATTCACTCAAATTTTTTTTAAAACAACAGCTGTTGTTCCCTATATGGTCAAAACAACTAATAGAATTTAAATTTTCAGATAATTGTTTTATAGATTTATGTTAGGAATAAAATATGTTAAAATATGAAAGAGCCTTTGAAAATATACTATTTTAAATCTTTGAATTAGGAAAAATAGTTTGTATCAAGTAATGTAAGCAAAGTGGGAGAGATGCAAGAACATGCTTGAATCCACTAAATTAATGAATACCTGTTTTCCTAGAACACTTTCAGAGAGGCAGTAGAAATAGTAATTCTCCTATTCATAGACATTATACCGTTTTCCTAATGTTCTGATTATGTGTGTATTGTAACCAATTTCTAACATTTTATGGTAAAAAACGGAGCAGGAGAAATAATAATAAAGTTACTATAATTCAAAATCTGATTTTGAATATATTAGAGTATTTTTGAACAAGTAGTTGACTATAGCATAAAAATCAGTAATGGAATACTTGAGAGGAAAAGAAAACAATCTGCCCCGATACACACTGAGAAATTATTTGCTAAGTATATGTCAAATAGAAAAATACATAGAACTTAGTGGCCTACAAAATACACTCAAAAGGAATAGAATGTCCATGGGAAATGCTAGATTAATCTCATCAAATTTTAAGCCTGAACAGAATCTTGATAAAGGGTTTATAAATCCTAGGATCTACCACATATAAATGATACATAAAACAAATAGAAAACTTCAGGATTCAATTACTAATTGTAGATGTTTTTTACTTCCTTGCTGTTGATATTTTGGTATTGTTCCCTCTAAACTTCTTTCCCCTTACTAGTATTTTAATTTAAAAATGATACTGCAGTTATACTTATACTGTATATAATGTTTTATTCTGCTTTTAAAAATTAACATTGTTAAAATATTGTGAATATAATTATCTAATCTTTATAGCCCTCTTTTAAATACTACATACTATTCCATAAAGTGTATCTGATGGAAAAGGTGTATCATGATTAATTGGACATTTAGGTTTATTTATTATAAATATTGCTGGCATGAACATTTTTATGCATACAGTTTTCAGTATTTGGGATTTTGTTAACAACATATTTCTGGAATTAGGATTGTTTGATCAAAATATTAAAATATGCAGCGACATGTATAACTCATTTGAGAAGTGAAAATGATGCATCATTATTGTTTACATTTGCATTTATGTGATTGCTAGTGAGAGTTAACACTGGCATTATGTTTATTTACTAATTATAATTCGTTTGTGAATTATCTGATCATGTTCATTTTCCATTTTTTTCCATTATCCATTTTTATAATGTTAATGGCTGTCTTATGAATTTATTTGACTGATTTATGTAATAAAAGCAACCATTTTATTATATTTTCTGTAAATATTTGTACCAGTCTATAATGTCTTTTCCTCTTATTCCTTTTTTTTCCTACTCAAGAAGATAGAAATGATACATTTTTTAGTGTAAAATAAAATGTCAGTCTTTTCCTTTGCAATTTCTTCCATTGTTTCAAAGTTTAGCAAGTCTTCTCCTTATACGGATCTTATAAATATTTTCTTTTAGTTTGTATTTTCTTATAGTTTGATTATCTATGTATTTTTGTAGCTATCCATATATATGCAATTTATGTTTTGGCATTTGATGTAAGGGAAAGTACAAATTGATTTTCTTCAAAGTTCCTAGTTACTTGTCCTAATATTTTTTAAAATTTCCCATTTCATTGATCTTTCTCCACTTATTAAATTCTTACATGTGATAGGGTCTATATCTATTTCATTGATCTGCATATATATATATTTTTAGGCCATACCATACTATTTTAGTTATTGTAGTTTAATGAAGGAGTTTAATATCTGGTAGGGCTAGTCCCATACCATTACTATTTGTCATAATTGTCTCTGATACTCTTGCCTCTTTGTTTTCTTTTATAAAAGAAATAGAGCCAGTTTTCAAGTTTCAAATGTCCCAATACTAAGTTTATTGATAATTCTATAAACCTCTGAATTAATATGGGCAGAATTTGATCTTTACAATATTTACCTTCCCATGAAAGGGTATTTTGTATTTCTTTACATCGTCAAATCTTTCTTTATATTTTTAAAATATGTAGAATGTGTATTATTTTCTTTATATAAATCACATGCACACATCTTGTTAAAACTATTCCAGAGTTGGCAGATCACTGTAGAGTCAGACAGACCTAGTTTAGAGTCTCTTCTGCCACTTCCTGGAATAATAAATTTTCTATCACTTAAATAGAAAAATGAATTCTATTTTTTTCAGTTGATTCCTATGGATTTTCTAATTATACAATAAGATCATATAAATAGCTATTTGTTTCTCTTCATTATCAAGATATATGACCCTCATTTCTACTTGTACTGGCTAGTGCTGTTGGGATAATAATAATTAAAGGTAATGATTAAAGTCATTTCCAGGTTTAACTCCAATTTTTATGAGTACATCTAGTGTTTCACGAGTTTGAAACAGACATTTTTATTTTTCTGAGGGTGTATTCTTTTGTCTATTTGTAGTAGCTTTTGGGGGAACATGTAATGTCTAATCAAATCCTTTCTTGTTTTTGTTTTGTTTTTCTCATTTAATGTGTAAATGTGCTGTATTGTGTAACCTACTCATAAGCTTTGAAAGCAGAGAATCCTGATGTTTCTGATGTTCAGTTTCTGGATCAATCAGAGTTTGATCAGAGAAGCAAGAGTATAAGGAAGAAGAGATTTATCACAGGCTCAGACCATTGTGGGAGCTAGTAAAAAAACCTCTGCACTGAGGGAGGGCCTGAAGTTGTTGTAAGTCAGCAGGGCTGACTGTTGGGAACAAAAGCTGGATGTGAGGCAGGCGAGGGAAAGCGCAAGCACACACGGGAATCTATCTGCACCTGTCTCTCACTGCCACTAACCTCAATGACACCGGTGGCCTACAGAAGTTGATGGCCTTTGTCTTGAGGGGCATGATCCTTGACCCAGGACTCGGAGAAACCGAAGAAGAAGATACAGGGGAGCTGGAGTTGCTGCTGACTGGCTGCTGCTCCCCAACTCCTCGCCTTCTCTCGGCAACCACACACACCACAATGTGATTTGTGGGCCCAGCGGCCCCTGGCGCCCTATACCAACCTTCTGAGCAAAATGGCTGCTGTTTCACGTTGGTCTTCACGGTATCATGACAATTTCTCCGGCAGCCAGGCCTAACCAGGAAAAATATATTCCCAGCTTAGCTGCATTAGCTGAGTACAAGACTAGAAAAATTATTTATAAAATGAAAGTAACATTTATCTAACAAGGCATTATGAATATTACAGATGAATTATGTGAAGTATATGGATATAGTATATGCTCAGTTAATGATGACCATCACTTTTATGGAATATACCAGTAAGTATATTCCAATGTATGTACCTTGCTACTATCATCCACCTTAGCCAGAAAATCACACCTTTTACACTATCTTCCTTTGAAATTTATTTTCTCTGTTGTCAACACATACCAGCTGCATTATTTCTTACGTAAACTTTCCAACATTGGTCCCTTCTTATACCTATTTCCTGCTCTGACATAATGACATTTTCATTTGGTAGAAAATGAATAGATATTGCAAGGATACTCTGTGGATGCCAGTTCAAACACTGAAATGACTACTTTATAAGCTGAAAATTCATCTTAAATATCATTTAATTAATTTGACATTAGAGTTATAGTGATATGGTTGGTGCATTTCTTTTTATATTTCACAAGCAATCTGGTACCAAACAGGAGTTGGTACAGTTCATAGACCATTTGATATTTTGCCTGGTGATTCCATGTATGTGAAACAATAATAAATCGCTTACTATTGGCTATAATAATAATAATCCTAACATTATTGACTGTATAGGTACACATATTTGAATGTATTGATGGTTTGCATTTGAAGATTAGAACTGCTTTGATTAACCAAGCCCCTTAGAGCTAATATCAATTAATTTTTAATTAATAATAAAATTCTTTTATATTTCCATAATTACATTTGAAAACATTTTGACCTATGCAAATTTATTTAAAGAAGAAACTAAAACCAGACAAATGCTTAGTTCTTTATTCTTTCCTATGGTATTCTTTCTTCTGCAGTATAGATCATATTAAATAATATCAAGGTCATGGTTTTGACCACTAAGTTTAATTTGAGAATGTATAAAAATTTTACAGACTCACATATAAGAATAAGTAAAGGGGACAAGTAAACGTTCACATCTTTGAATTTGATAGGGTAGGAACCTGATCACTATAAAGTCTGACACTTTGAATAATTCATAATACTGTTGATAGAACTTTTTAAAGTCGCTATGATTTTGACCAATAAAGGACCTTGTTTACAAAGGAGAAAAAAATAATTTTGGGAATTTAACAGTTTTATATTTATGTGTCATGATGATTGTTACCAGGGCCAGATCCAGGTTGTATGGGGCCTGAAACATACAATTTAGGCAGAGGGCTCTTTAAACAAAACAATACAAAAAAAACAAAATGTGAAGAGAAAGTTATTAGGAATACAGCATTTGCCTCGGGGCTATTTCATCGATGGACCCTGAAATTTAAGTTTTATTAACTTCACCTAAGATTTCCTCTGCTCTAGGCTGGAAGTCTAGGGAAATATTGGGTCACTTTTAATTACTTTTAAATAAAATTAGGAGCATTTTGGTGAAAAGTTCAACTATTTGAACTTGTGTATTATAGACTAATCTATTTTTTCATTTTATGAACTCTCCCAAACAACAGTGGCTTCGTATTTCCATTTTGAATGCTGATAATCATTTAATAGCAAAAGAAGATACCAAAAGCTACCCTTCTAAAATTTGTCAGCAGTATTTATTTGGCACCCACTGTGTGAAGATTGCTGAAGTAATGGCATAAACCATCTACTGGGGTCTTTCTTCTCAACAGTTTTATCCTAAGAACAACACAACTCCTGAGTCGTGAGGACACTTTGGAAAGGGTAAATGAAGTGGTAGCACAAGGTTTACTTTTACAACTGAAAAAATGTGTCACATGTATTAATGTCAACAACTGGAATTTTACCTCATTAGGCAATTTCTGATCTAAGGCTCTGATTATTATTCTAAGCAGAAAAAATATGCTAATTATTCACTCTGAATGTAGAAGGAAAAAAGGTGTAAAATCTCCCGTTAGCCGTGTGACCATGTACTAATTGCATGTCATGTGTCAAAATAATGCAGCTCACTGTGCCTAAAGCAATTAGACACACAGAACTCCATTAATGAAGCACTGTCTGTCACTAAAAGTGTTTTCTGTGCTATAGTTGAAGATTAAAATATTAACTTCTCAAATATTTATGATAGTTACTGACAGCATTTCAAAATGTTGCTTTTAACAAAAGCTTTCTATTAAGAACTAGTTTTTAATTTGGATTTTATATTCAGAGAAGATATTAACATATTGGGAGTAAGATAAGATTTCTTAGTTCTAGAGAGAGTTCCTATTAAAAAAAGATAGATTCTTTTCAGAAAACTTTACCATATCTTTGCCCTTAATTTTTTCCTTAGAAGAGCTTTCTGAAAGTATTACCAAAGCATCTCTTTTCCACACATAAATATCCATTTGGCAATGATGTACAAATATAGGTTTTATTTGTATTATATCTCTCTTATTAAAATGAATCAGTTCTGAACTCATTGTAGCAAGTCAGGTCCTATTGGTCAAATCTATTTTTTAACCTATATACTGTTTGGTGATTGGAGAAGCAGCCAGAGAGAAGCCAGCAGGCTTAAAGGTCGTCTACTCTAAATCAGCCAGTAAAGATAGCAAAGTGTTTTCTTTCTCGGTCAGGATTTCTTGATCCCAGTTTATTCAAGATCACTTATTTTCTGACATCTGCTTAGACTCATTTCAGAGTAGTATAATTCTTCTTATTAATCCAGGTTAAAACTAATGACTTTTATAAAACTTTAGCAAATTACATTAAGTTGGCTTAAACACTGATTTGCCATTTTTAAGGTGTCTTTTAGGTTTAGTAGAAGTCTTTTATTTAGTCATAACAGAAAATTTTAGTGTAAAACTCCCTATCCTGAATTAGTGTTCCAAACTCTTTAGTCTAGCCCAATCAATGCTGTCATTCAACTCAAAATTAAACTATAAATCTTCACTTGGGTGGCAGTAAATAGTAAATACTGCTTCCCCCCCACACACACACATCTAAAGCTCTAGGATCACTTGTAGTTTTTATGCTAGATTATATTTTTTTCCCCTTCTAGTTACTTCTATTTATGTAGGATATGGACAGCCTTGCTATGTCGAAGCATCCATTAGTATTACAAACTTGGAGTAGAATATTTTGTAGCTACATTAGTAATTTTTCTCAGATTGGTTTTTAGCCGACAGAGTGCTTATTAATTAACACTCTGAACACGGTGACCTCCAGGTTCTCTACTGTGGGCTAGTGTATTTTGAATATTAACAAGTGATTATTTGGCTGCAGGCTCACATTGAATTTCTGAAGGGATGGGCAAAGGTTCAATATTTATAACCAAGATATAGTTGGTCCATATCTGCACCTGAACTTGAAAGACAATTATTTCAAATCTTTAGCATATGGGTATTTGACAGTTAAGGAAGAGAAATACAGTTGGTCTTCACATTCTTTGAAGCATTAAAGAGAAAATAAATCCTTTAATAGACTAAACAATAATTTACTCAGTTTACCTTTGAAATCAAACTCTTTGGCCATCACTGCAGCTGTCCTGTTCTCAGAAAGAGTGGAATCAGATAAATATGTTAGAGGGACTTGATTCCTTAAGTGGACTTTTGTCGTATTCCTTTGTCTAGAGAGATAACAATTTTAAAATATGCTATTGCTTAAAGTGAAGGCATTGACTTCTTTTTAATCTGCCATTAAGTAAATTTATGACTATGTTAATTTTGATAAATTCTATTTCAGAAGCTTAATTTAGTTGATTTTAGTAGAATTCATGCTCCTTGAATGCAAAGGGTTTTTTGTTTGTTTGTTTGTTTGTTTGTTTTCTGTCTTGTTAAATTCTGTAACATGGTATTATTTAATTCCTGGTATATAGAATGGCATCTGGCATGAGAAGGTGTTTAATGATTATTTGCTAAATGAATGGATGCATCTTTTATCATCTTAACCATCCTTATTCATTTTATTTTTATTATATTAACATGCAAATATTTATGGTATATAAATATTTAGTTAAATGTTATATTAATATTTATGTTATATAAATATAGTACATATTCATAAGACTTTCTCATGTGCATATACATAGAAATGAGATTTCTGGGTCTTAAGGTATAAAATGAATCATGTTTGAGGAAAATTGTCACATTCTTTTTCAAGGTAATTTGAAAATTACAGTTTAACAGTTTGCTCTCCAACCAGCAGTGTATGAGAATTCTCCCTGGCTGTAATCCTTTCCAACAACATTATAATTAGATGTCTCAATTTTTGCCAATCTTGGCATTTTTGTTGATTTTTTTTGTTTTTGTCATTTATTGTCTTGCAATGGAGAGATCCTTGGACACCACCAAGAGATACCTCAAACAGTGTAGCTTTTCAGACTTCAGTTGTTCGGCAGTGAAAGGGATCCTTGGTGCTCCAAGTCAGCCGTGTTGCCAAACCAATACTTCCATTATTCAGTTCCTACTTGAGAAGTTGTTCAAAGGTTGCTAGATATGAGTTCAATATACAAAATTCAAGTATAGTTTTACATACAAGCAACAATCAATTAGAATTATAACATTTAATTGAGTAAGAGATAAAAATGGAGTGATATACCATGTTCATGGATATATGACCTAATATTCACAGATGTTAAATCTTCCAAAATTGATCCATTAATTCAAAGCAATACCTATTTAAATCCTTGTACAACTCAATTAACTTATTCTAAAATTTATTTGCAAAATCAATTTTAAGAATTGCCACAACACTTCTAAAGAAGATGGATCAAGCAGGAGGTTTTGTCCTATTAAATATTAAGATATATAAAGAAAATAATTAAGACAGTGTAGAATTGGTGAAGGGAAAACAGGCCAATGGAACAGAATAGAGAGTCAAGAAAACCTGCATATATTAAAATCCATGCATTTATGGACATAGCTTTCATTGAGATCAATGAAGAAAGGGAAATCTCTTCAATAAATTTTGCTGAGACAAATAATTTTCCATATGGAAAAATATTCTCTCACACCAAAAATCAATTCCAGATGAATCAAGGGCTTAAATGTGATCATGGAAATTTAAAACTTTTAGATGAAAATACAATTGTCTTAAACAAGACAGAAAGAAAACTAAAAACTATAAAGGCAAAAAATAATAAATTCAATTACATTAAATTCAAGAAACTTCAATACATGCCCGAGAGAAACTTTTGTACGCAAAAGCAAAAAAGAATGTTAAAAGCAACATGGATTGTAATTTTTTTAAAAAGATAAAGAAATGATTTAAATGTTTGTAGAAAAGAGAATAGTATATTAAAAATGGAACACTATTCAGCAGTGTTCAGTGAACTAGAGTTATATGTTTCATCATGAATAAACCACAAAAAATAAAATGCTGAGTGAAAAAAGAAGTAACATGAAACAGAATACTTTAATTTTAGAGTTTTGCCAGAAATAATAAATTATCATTTAAGGATACAAACATCTAGTAAAGGTACAAAGACATGCATGGAAAGGTTAACCAAATTTAACATAGTGATTACTCAGGAGGCAGAGAGAGGGGGGGGGG
>JAQZBX010030795.1:0-26632 GCA_029593785.1 Cabassous unicinctus | reverse complement strand
TGCAGCACACACAGGGAGGGAAGTCAGGGTGAGCTCAGAAACAAACCTCCCCTTCAGGGCAGAGGAGGGAGCTGGGCTGCAGTGAGTTCTCAGGACCACCATGGGTCACACAGGGCCAACCCCAGGGGTAGGTGCAGAGAATGGTTGGGAAGGACTTTCCTGGCCTTGCCTGGGGTTCCCACTTTTTTCTTTACAGGAAATAATCCCCAAGAAAACTGACATTGAGAGTTTTCTCAACAATTCTGTTGTGTTCAAGATTCAAACAATATAAAGATTTTTAAATATATGTTTACATATCTGCTTATGGTTCCCCATCCTTGCTCTTTCTACTGGATATGGCTGAAAGTGTAAACAAAACTTCCTTTCATCTGACCTTATGCACTTAATTCTCTTAATTTAAGTAAATCTCACCTGAGTATGTACATAAAAAATAGCCCCTCCCACCATCATGGAGAGCTTGTGCCCTCAGATGGAAGGTCTGGAAGAGGGAAACCCTGGCATGGCATGAGGGGCAGCATCCAGGGGATTCAGTGTGTTCTTTCCATGCTTCATGGCATCAAGGACCAGGTCCCTGTGCTTGTATCAAATCATTGATAAGTTCTGATGCTATTACATGGGATGCCACTCACCCACACAACACAGTAATTTAATATATACCTTAGAAAATGTTAAAGTATAAGATAAAATAACAGACTCATATTGATTATTTTTCCCTTGCCCAAAGAGCATCCCTAAAACCATTTACACTTAAGGTCTTTTTTATTGTAATTTTTCATGGTTGTATCAATCAATCATTTATCTATATATTATTTTGCTCTAAAATATCAAGTATTTTCCTATAAGTAAAATGTCAAGCACAAAACTTACACTTTTTGGTGAAGAAGGCATGGTCATGTGGAAGAACTCATTTACACACTTAATCCTTTTGGCAAAACCACAGGTTTCTGAAGGCAGAACTGTTGTGATGTCATACCCAGAAGCCCAGTGCCTTTCAGGCTTGCACTCAGTCCTCACATTCCAGGACATCCTGGGAAGCCGAGGGCATCTCCATCTGCTTCCACCCCTCTCAGCACCTCTGACTGGAAAATAGCTCTCTTCTTTGTGTATCTTGTATTTAGGGAGTGAGAGTTCCTGTCCCTGGTTGTGACTTCCTGGGATCCAGCCCAGGAGTGAGGATGCCCTTCCAGTAGACCAGAATAACCTCTGAGATAACTGGCTCTTTTCCATTGCGTTTTCAGAATTCCAGCTTTCTGGCAAGAGGCTGCGATATGTGGACAGGATCGGCAAGGGTGAGTACATTATGTACAGAACAGCCACCAGGGCTCATGACACCCCATGAAGGATCCTCCAGTACCAGGTGCATTACAGATGAGTCTCTGAGCTGGGAGGACACAGGGGTGCATATTGATGTGCTTGTTAACACTAGGGCTCAGGGTAGGCAGGGAATGCAAACTTTTATCCAGGAGAAAAGCTCTTGTCAAACTAGGAATGTAGGGGAGCTTTCTAAAAATGAACAAGGGGATGTATGAAACACCTATAGGTTCCCCTAATGGGAAGACTACCCATGGGCTCCTGGTAATTCTGAAAAAAAATCTTTTATTTACCTATTGGAATGTTTTTTAAAATTTTTAATTTTATGAGCAAGACAAATTAAATTAATGTATTTCCATATTTCCAAATGTTTTCTGAGACTTGAATTCACTAAGATAAAACTTATTTGATCATGATTTAATATCTTTTCATGTGTTTCTAAATTTGATTTTCTAATATTGCATCAGATATATTTTTCTTATAATTTAAGAGGACTATTGGGACATAATTTTATCTTTCAAAGTGACTAAATCAGTTTTTATTAGTAGTAGTATTCTGTTCTCATAAAAGTGCACTTTATTTTGGATATAAGTTCTTTGTCATAAATTTGTTTTATAAATATGTTCTTCTGATTTGTGGCATGACTTTCCATTTAGTGAAAGTTATTTTATTAATTTTAATGTTTTTTTTTATTTTAATGTATTCAATCAATTCTGGAGACCTTTGATCTAAAAAGTTGACATCATCTGATCCATGGACTTCACTGCAGTGTTGAGACAGGGAGAGCATTGTCCAAGACACATCCTCATCCAAGAGGGGAGGACCAGTAGGCCCATGACAGACACTGGTGAACAGGAATTCTGACCTCCTGCCAAACTCACTGGTTTTTGCCCTTTTTTATTGACTAGCACCTGCTTCCCTTCCTGGGAGGGTTGCCTTGCCTAGTGCTTTCCTTAAGTTTTACTATGGGGCTTTTTGTTCATTGAGAACAGTGACTCTCTGGGCTGTATATCCAGTGGTTGCAAGTATGTGTATGTGCTTTAGTGTGCACACATGTTTAGGTGCTTGTGAGCGTGTGTGGGTGTATTACTGGAGAGTAGATGTGTGAGTGTGCATGTGTAATATGCAGGTATGTCCCAGTGTGTGCATGCATGTGTGTATACTTGTGTTATACTTACAGTAAATGAGTGAATTGGCTTTCACCACTATTGCTCTGTTCTTGCCTGTGTTCTCTGATGTGACCTTATAATAGAGGAGACTAACAGAGATAAGAGACACCCTGAAAGTCCCCTAAATATCTGGATTCACCATGCATTATCTGTGTAAGAGCATCTGGCAGGCATCAGGGAAGGGTCCTCTGGTGTTTCCATAGAATCCTGTGTTTGGTCGCCCTGCTGAGTACCCTGGGTTACTAAGGTTAAAGATGCAGTCCCTTCCCCTCCTTTTTCCAGCAGGAGACCAGCCCATTGTTCCAGCTCTTAAACAGGAGGTTCTGATCTGCTCTAATAATCTTCCTCATCCTACTTCAGTTAACTTTCCTTTTAACTATTTTCAGGCATTGAAATTAGTTGCTATATAATTTTAAAATACATTTTTTAATTTAAAAACAGATATTTAGATTACATCATGTTACAAAAAAATATAGGGGATTCCCATATGCCCTGCTTCCTACACCTCCCATATTTTCCCACATTAACAACATCCTTCATTAGTGTGGCACATTCATTACAATTGATGAAAACATTTTGGAGCATTGCCCCTAAGCATGGATTATAGTTTACACTACAGTTTCTACTCTCTCCCACACAATTTTGTAATATATGGCAAGATATATAATGGCCTGTATCTGTTTTTGTAATGTCATTCAGGACAATTCCCCACTCCCCAAAATGCCCCCATATTTCACCTGTTTTTTCCTCTCCCTGCCTCAGAACCTTCAGTGTGCACTGCCTCCACATCAATAATATAATTTCTTCCATTGCTAGAATCACAATAAATTTATAGTAGAATACCTGTAAGTCTATTTTAGTCTATAGTTCATTCCCCATTCCTGAGGATTCTGGGATGGTGATGCCCTCTCCACCTCTAACTGAGAGGGAGCTTGAATCCCACGGAGTAGATGGATATGACTTTCTTCCTTGCAGTTGTAGACTTTCCTGGCTCCTTGGGATGGTCTTTGTCCATCATCATCCCCTTTTTGTTTTCCTGGGAGAGTCCAATAAAATGGAGAGTAGGTGTTGCAAATCTGTTTAGATTCAGGGCCTAGCTGTCACATGTTCAGCCCAAAGATTGTAGTCTCTTGGACATACAACTATCAATCCTAGTACTAATAATAGTTTCAAATAGAAGGGTCAGATGAGCCATGTTTAGGTAAACACAATTGAGTCCAAATCTATCATATGAGGGAGCATATGTACCAAAGTAATGCCCCCTGCAAGGCATCAAATTCCTGAGCAATATTACCTTACTATATTGTCTGGATGTTTCCAGAGCCCTCATGAGCCCCATTGTTTGAGACAGTATTTAGTTTGGCAGTCAATGAGATCCTGCAGAGACATACATAAGCATAACCTATCAAATTACCTCCTGACTCACTTTGAAGTATCTTAGCCATATAAATTCATTTGTGTTCACATTTTCCCCCTTTTGATCAATGTCTTTTTCCAATTGCATTGCTAGTTGGTGCTTGGGAGTAATATCTTGATGTCAGGGAGGCTCATCCCCAGGAGTCGTGTCCAATGCTGGGGGAATGTTAATCCATTTTTATGTTGAGTTTGGCTTAGAGAGATGGCACATTTGACCAACAAGGAGGGTCTCAAGAGGTAATTCTTAGGCACCCTATAATATTAAGATGTTTCAATTTCAAGAGTAAAGGTTCATAAGTACAGTCACCAATACTAAGGACCCATCAATGGGCCATAATCTTTCACTAGTCACTGCCCCTATACTCAGGGATTCTTGCTGTTCCATTACAGAATGTGGCCGAGCTCCCCTGGGTTTGAATTTGATATTTCTTCAGTTACTGTGGGAATCTACATCCACCATAACAATGCCCCATGAACAATTGAACACCTTTCTATGTCTTATATATATGCCCAGGTGAACCTTCTCCCCTGTATCTGTGATCACTGACACTCCACAAAAATGATCCTCCCCTGTGATAGGTGTAAACCTTCTGTGATCCAAAACTTCTTCAGAAATAAAGACAACACAATAGTTAATACAATTAATAAGAAAATAAAATACTAATGATAGTTTTAAAAATAAGAAATAAAATTCAAAAAAAAATTAAAACTAAGATTTGGAACAATAAATATAATGAAAAAATATTAAATTTTTTTTGACATGCCTTTCATAACTGTAAGATCTGTTGTCTTATATATATAGTGACATGTTCTTCTTTACCTCCAGTGTCTTACTTTTTTCATTTTGTCTTCAAAGAAGTTTTAGGTTACAGAAAAGTTACGTATAGTATACAGGGAATCCCATATATCAACATCCTCCCCCCTTTCCCCTTCATCTATTAATAACACTTTATATGTGGATGGTACATTGGTTACAATTGATGTACAAATATTGAGACATAGCTACCAACCATGGTCAATGGTTTATATTATGGTTAACATTTTGGAAAGTATGCTTTTATAAATTTTGATGAAATTTAACATGGCCTGTATCCATCACTGCAAGATCATGTAGAACACTTCCATCACCCCCAAAATGCATCATGTTCCATCTATTCTATTCCTCCCTTCCTTTCCCCGTGGGACCCATGGCAACCACCAGGTTTCACTCTTCAAAGAACAAGATTCATAGCTAATTGCAACAACATTGAAGGCTTGACATACTACTCTGTCCTCCCCTATTAGGTATTGCCTATGCTCTCAAGAGATCCTGTCCCTCATTTTGAGAACATAGCAGGAATCCCCAGGATGGGAGTTCAACACCTTCCTGCTCATTATGAGGGTCTTCTCCCACTGATACAACCCATTATGACAAGATGAGCACTCGCACACTACCAGAAGCCTGCCCCAGGTGTGCCATGTCCAAAATGCTTCCCACATCCAAAACCCTTAACCAGTAACGCTCCCTTGCCATGTTACCAAAAGAACATTCCTATGTTGTAGTTTTAACCACATACCTGCCAATCGCCTGTTTTCATTTGCTCCATTCCCCAACCATCCCACCAGTTTCATGGACAGTCCAACCCACCCTCTCCACCCTACCTCCACACAAACCAGCACCACCTAACCCAAAAGTATCATGGCACCACTATCATGTCTCTCCACATCACAACTACTCACATCCACATTATCATAGATTTTGTCCTTATGGGCATTGGCCCACAACCTTCTTCTCCCATTCTAACACTTGTGAACCTATCTTCCAGACTCTAGCTCTGTGAGTCTGCTCAATTTACTTAATTTATATCAGTGAGGTCCTGAAATATTTGTCCTTCAGTGCCTGGCTTGCTTCCCTCAACATAAGTTCTTCAAGATTCATCTTGAAGGAAATAAACAAGTTTAAGTACCCACTAGGAGTTCATGGAGAAAGAAAATCCTGTCCTTGGAGAACTGGGGTCCAAGGGAGTGGAATTTGTCCTCCTAGGATTTGGCAAGCATCCTCCTACCAGAATAGCCTCATAACACTAAGGGTTCAGGGAATTCTCCTTGCCTTGGGTCTATACATACAAATGGCCTTCCCACATGCATGCTGCCAATTTGTCCAATAGACTAAATGACGGCAAACATAGGCTTTTATTCAGGATCTCTGTCAACCAGAAAAATATTTTCTGCAAGCCCTGGATGTTAAACTATTGCAGATCTTCCTTTTCTCATGGAAGGTCTCAGATGTGAGTGTTTCAGGTGATTCACCCATGGAAGTAATGAGGATGCTGCCTCTGAGTACAAGACTTACTGTGGTCTCCTTGTCCTCAGGTGTCCTCTCCCAGGTGCAGCTGCAGGAGTCAGGACCAGGACTGGTGAAGCCCTCAAAGACCATGTCTCTTACCTCCTCTGTCTATGGTATCTCACCCCAAGTAGTGATTATTGCTGGCATTGAATCCATCTGCCCCTGGAAAAGGAGCTGCGTGAATATGTGACAAAGGGGACCTTCACTATGCCCCTTCCTTCAGGAGCCAAATCTCCATTACAGTGACATGTCCAAGAACCAATTCTATTTGCAGATTGATCTCTATTAGAGCAGAGCACATAGACATGTTTTACTGTGCAAGAAACCCAGGGAACAATGTGAACTATCGTCCATGCTCAGTGGAAATGCCCCAGGATGCATTTATCAATTGCAGTGAATGTGCTATATTAATGAAGGATGTTGTTTACGTGGGAGGGTGTGCAAGGTGTAAGGAATGGGGCATATGGGAATCCCTACATTTTTTGTGTAATATTTATGTAATCTAATTATCTTTTAAAAAAATAGAAACTATATATTGACAAAAAAGAGAAACCAGTGAAGGAAAGTCACTGTGAGCCCAGACACAAGCCTCCCCATACATGATGGGGATGGAAATGAGGGGGCACTTGGGACATACCCTGAGTAGGGACCAACCCCAGCCTCAGGGGCAAGGAAGATATTGGGAAGCTCTGGATTCCTGTAATGATATAGGGTTTCTTCTTCTTGCCTAAAAGTATTTAACTCTTCAGAATTCTACTCTATATCTATTCCAATGGCATGATGCTTCCATGTTTCAAAAGCAGAAAATGTATCTGCAATGCTATTATTAATTATAATAAAATATATTCACACATATGAATTAGATTTCTTCGTTTTATTATTCTTGATATTACTGAAGTATGAACAAACTTTGATTCAACAAACATTCTGACACTGTGCAGTTAATTTTGTGGAATTAATTCTCTCTCCTGGCTGTGCCCAGGCAATAATAATAATAATAATAATAATAATAAAGTTGAATATGCATGATTGTTTAATCACCATAAGAACAAATTATTTTATGGCAGAATAATTTCAACTGAATTGAAAATTTTAGCCCCCATTTTCTTTTTACAGTATGTGAACATGTGTTTCCCTCCCTTATCAGGCTATTCAGAGATTTTGGTTGTCAGACAACCCCGGAACACCACAGTGAGCACCATGACCTCAGGGGAAAGGAACAGAAGAGGGGACAATCTGCCATAGTCCAAGGTGAATCATCCAGATGCTTCATCTTGTTCTCTCCATCAAGAATGGGGCTCCTGCACTTATTAAGCCTGTACATGATCCATACTCACATCAGCTGTGATCCTGTTTGGGACAGCTAACCTGATGGCCTGGTAAAATCCCCCGAAATCTCATTGGTAGCAGATCCCTCATGGGGTGGTCACAGACTTCTCTCTTGTCAGGATCTCTGGGATTTCTTCCTGAGTTATCACTTATGTGGAAAGTGCTGCATTGTGCAGAGAGAAGAGGAAATGTGGGTTGTGTTGGGTCTCTAATCTTGTTTTTGTGTTGTGAGGTGGACCTATTCCTCAGGAGGGCCTTGGTTCACTTGCCCCACTTGTTCCCTGGAGATGGATTTGAGTGAAATCTGTACATCCTCATTCAACTGCAGGGCTCAGTGGCTTTAACCTGGACCCACACATGACATGGCACAGCCCTTCCTGATGACACCTGGTTAGAAGCTGAGTGAGGCAGCAATAAAGGAAGGAATTGAAACAATGGCTGTGGGGTTTCCTGTTCAGGGCAGGCTAGAATCATGATTCACAGCTGGGAATCAGCACTCCAAGTTGGTCAATCAGAAGCCATGCTCAGCACTTGACCAAGTCATCCCATGTTGACAGGTTGGAAGACCTTCACACCCCCCTCCATCTGGGGCCACCAGCCATGGACCACACAGGAAGCAAGGTTCCATGGTGGGGGATGGGTGCTGGCCAATGCCACTGAGCAATTCACTCACATTTTTTCTGCCACAGTTTCTCAGACTTTCTCTCTGGCTTGTTCCTCAATATCCTACAGTGTTCCCCTGGCTTCTGGAGACCCAGATTTTTTTTCCAAAGGGTTTCTTCCTTTCCACTAGCTGGAAGAGGAGTGTGACCTGTAGCTCACTATTCCATCATCTTCCCCAGAAGATACCACCTCATCATTGATTTTGATGAAACTTTGGCTTTAGATTTGTTACCCAAACAGTTGAAGATTTGAGGACATTGGGGTGGGTTATATTCATATTGCATGTTTGAAACACCTGACATTTTGCAGTCCAGAGGGAAGACTGGAAATGAGAAATGTACTCCAAAGAAGAGATGTTCAATCCTTAACCTGTGTTCTTGTGGTTGGTTTTGCATAATTTTGTAAATAGGATCTTAGAAGATGCTATTATTAGTAAAGGTTTGGACTCATTTGTGTATAGGATATATGAGAAATTTATGGAAATGAGGCCAATTTGAATAATGGTGGCCCTTAATCATATTACTGGAGTCCTTAGAAGCAAAGGAAATTGGGACACAGCAACTCAGTTGAAGTCACAAGTCATTGGAAGCCAAAAATCATAAAAGCCAGAAAATGAGGTAGATTTCCATGTGACAGGGACAGAGGTGGAAGCCAGGGAACCCTGAGAATACTGGCAGGGCAGCACCAGAGTGCTATAGAATCTGGGAGAAATCATGGCCTGGAGAGGCCTTTATTTTGAACTAACTTTCACAACTGTGAGAAAACTAATTCTGATTGTTTAAACCAACCTGCTCTTTTGTATTTGTCACAATAGCTCTAGAAAATGAAGACATATACCAATACAAAAAGAGAAACTATTATTCTTCCCTAACAGTATGAATGCCATTGGTTACTTTTGAATGTAGTAGTTTCCTCATGTTACTTTAACATGTAGTCCTCTTTGTGAAGTATTTTATTATTTCTTGTACTTTGTGATGTCATCATTTTATTTCTTCTGGAAAATAATTCTAGTAAATATCATTTGATATATTTTTTTAAGTTCACTCTGTACTGCTGTTGCTTTTTGTCTTTCCTGAATAATCTTTATAGAGATTAATTAAATACAAGATTCATTGACATAAAAAGCTTTTACAAATGTTATATTTTTCAATGTTTTCTATATTTCACACATATCTGCTCTTTTCAATCTTATTTCTTTTTTAGAGACATTTACTTTAAGAAGTTATATTGTTAAATTGATTTATATTTATATTTTATATTAATGGAATCACAATATATATTAAACAATATATTTAGTTCATAGTAATAAAGTCATACAGTATTTGCCCTTTTGTCTCTGGCTTGCTTCACTCTACATAATGTCCTCCAGTTTCATTCACATTGTCATATGATTTACAACTTCATTTCTTCTTACCACTGTATAATATTCCACCATGTGAATAAACCGGGTTGTTTATCCATTGATCAATTTGTGGAAACCTGGGTTATTTCCAACTTTTGGCAATTATGAATAATGCCCCTATGAATGTAGGTTCCCATTGTGCAGTGGAGCTGGTAACATCTGTTGACATATGAGGCATGAGGAAGCCCAGGTAGTCTCTGTGTATCTCCTGTGACCTCTGGATTCATCTCCAACATTTAATATTTCAACTTGTCTCATCAGGATGCAGGGAATGGGCTGGGATGGGTGGCCCTGAGAAGCCATGATGGAAACACAAAGATCTATGGAGACTCCATGAAGGGCCAGCTCACCACCTCCATAGGCTACTCAATGTAGATGCTGTTTCTGCAGATGAGCAGACTGAGAGCCCAGCACACAGCCAGGTTTCACTGTGTGAGACACAGTGAGGATGAGCCAATGTGATTCCAGGTGAACACCTCCCTGAGGGAGGCACCAGGAGGCTGGGGTTAGGGGCCATTGGGAGAGGATACTTCAAACCCCAGATCAAGAGGCCAGACATTGTATCAGCTGCAGATTGAAGGAAAGGATACCTTTTCAGTGGTGGTTTCCTCTTCAGCAAAGAATGCAAAGTTTGAGGGATCACTATCTTTATAAAGCTTTTGTATTGTCCTGATTTTGTCTTAGCCCTCTGTGCCAGGCAATTCTCTGCATTTGAAGCACTTCATTGGAGGTATTTCCCCAAAGATGAGCTGAGAGCAAATTAGTTCTAGTGTACGGAGGTAAGACTTGGAATGATACAGAAACCAGAGTACATTGGTTAATGAAAGTACTTCGCTATGTGAGAGATGATAGGGGACAAATCATGGATATGGAAAGGCTATTGTGAGCTCAGAGAGGAGTCTTGTCATTAAGCACATTGGTGCAGGGAAAACCTGGAAGTTAGAATTATCCTTAACACATAGAGACTCTGTCTAATCATAGTGTAAGTCTTACTGAATGAAGGAAAGAATGAATGAATGAGAGGAGTGGTAGGAGTAATTGAAGTTTGTACATTGGAATAAGGTTAGAAGATACTAGGTCTGGGAAACACTGTCCTTATTTCTGATTCTCAATGTGCAGTTGTAGAGCTCACAACTCTCCTACCATTTATTCAATGGAGTTTGTTCAATCTTTTCTGCTTGGTACATCTGTATGGCTGTGGTTAAAGGGAGAGAGAGGGGTAGCAAGCACACACATAATTTTGTTTAATAACCTGTGGCCATTAACTCAGAATCGATTTAAATAAGTATGTCAGGGGGGAAGATGAGGCTCAATGGTTGGGTGTCCATCTCCCATATGGAGAGACCTGATTTCAATCCCCAGGACCTCCTGGTAAAAATGTAAAAAAAGAAAAAAATGTGTCAAATAAAATATTAATTAATTTATGTTACTATTAACAGATTGTTTTCTGTTAATTGCGAGTTTGGAATTGCAGACAAACTTTCCCACTAATGATTACTAACAGAGATAGAAGAAATATTGAAATTGCTTCAGACTGTCAAGATGTATGCTTCATATATTTACACTTTACCACCAGATGTATATTCAAGTGAAAAACAAAGTTGGGTCTTCAGCCAAAAAAGAAGTGATCACTGAAAAATGATTCCACTCACAATGAGGAATGAAATACAGTATTAATAAAAACTCAGTGATTTTCCAAGAGATAAAAAGGGAAACCAGATTAAGGAGTCATTAAAAGAAGAAAGCATATAATATGATTCAGAGTTGAATTATTTATATCTTAGAATAAAAAGAATAAGGAGTAAGGAGTTTACAAGTAAACAAAAATACCAGTCACATATTCAAATATAATTTCATTTTTATTAGAGGAATTGTAGGTATACAGACAATTCATGTAGAAAATACATAGTTACTATGTACTTACCAACAACTTGCATCAGTGTAATATCACTGTTATAGTTGAAGAAAAATATTATTATTGTACTATCAGCTATATTCTGTAGTTTAAAATAGTAAAACTTGTTTGCATTATGTAGTCCTATTTTGTCTAATTTTTATTCCAGTATCATGCACCCTAATAATTTCCCCTTTAACCATGTTGAAATACATAATTTATTGCTGTTGATTATGTTCACAATGTTGTTCTACCATCACCTCAATCAAATATGGAAACTTTCCAACACCTCAAATAGGAACTCTGTACAAATTAAGTATTAATTCCCTATTCACTGCCCCCCCACCTGGAAAACTGTATTCATCATGTTGAGTGAAATATGTCAGACACAGAAAGACAAATATTGTATTATATAACTAATGTGAAATAATTATAATAAGCAAAGTCTTTGTTAGAATATAATATCAACTTTTAAGGATAAAGATAAATCATTCATGGTTTTAGTGGAACCAAGCAAAGTCAGTGCCCTTAAGCTACTCAGGCAGTTTCTGAAGTTGTGTGAGACTAGCTGTTATTCATAAGACTATTAAAATTGAAAATGAGAAATGAATGTGTAAGATTTCATGGAGAAGTAGATATGTGATAAGAAAGGTAGATATTTTCAGAAGCCAGGAAGGGACCTCTTGTCATGTCTGTCAGACTTTATGATGAGGGTGTAATGAATGCCCTTTTCAACCAGACTGAACCAAAAAATATTGCTGAACTGAGGTCCAAGCCCATCCTCCAACTCTGATACTATTAGAGCTAAGAGAGGGGAAAGCAGATTGTGAGGAAGGAGCATAAGTTTGCACCAAGATGAGTCAAGGCTGGAAAGAGTACAGTCCTAACCTTTGCCTGAGACATGAAAAGAATTAGATGAGCTTACCACACTCTGTGTGGCCTCCCCTGAATTCCAACTCAGATTTCAAGTAACAGGGACTAAGTTGTAGTTACACAGATAATTGGGTATTGGCCATGTGTATGTTCCAACAGAACCAGTTAGAAAAGGCTCACATGAGTGGGGATGCAAGCTAATTTTTTCTAATCAACATGGTACTTCTCTGGGAGATGAAATTTTGGAAATTTATTGTATTCTCCCCACTTTCGGGCGGGGCTCCCATGCTAATGGAGTAGCCATGATGTTGACTGGCAGAGAAGGGAGGGCTTACACAGTTTTGGTGCATGCCCAGTAATGCTGCATGCTCTCAGACCCATGGGACAGACAGCTGGCCACCCATGCTGCTGCAAGGTGAGGGGACATGGCCCCCTCATGACCCCTGCTTGCTGAGGTGTGTTCTTATGATTCCTAGAGAAAAGAGTGCCCAATGATAACATAGAGCAAATCTCCCTCTGAGAAATTAGGAAAGAAAAACTAGAAGGAGGGCCATGGTCTCAGCAAGGACAATCTGCCTCTGCCTAACCCTTTCCAATAATCCTCAGGTCCATGTGGTGGATGAGGAGGCAGAGTTTGCAAATATCCCACATCCCTTCCACACTGACTGAGGAGTCAGGCCTCTGTAAGAGGCTTTTCTACCCAGGTTTGAAATAATTAAAAAATTGACTTAGTTGCAGGGTTAATATCCTAGCCTATCCCCAGGGCTGTAGGGCTAATGGCATAGTGCATGTGCAATTGGGGGCAGTGAACAGATCTCTACCTTTCCTTTGCATACAGGTGCCCAGATGACCATTGTCTTGGTAGAAGCAAAGAGGTGAGACAGTGAACAGTGTTGGGAGCATTTGGGCATTCCACACTGGTGTGGAGGCTGAATGTTCATGTCACCCTGCGGATCAGTGGTTCTTTAGCCCCTTCTGTGGCAAGGTTTCCTGCCGGGATATGCATTGAGACAATAGATGCTCTGCAGCACTGCATCTTCCAGCAGTGATTGCATGGATATGCTGTCCCATTCCAGCAAATTCTCGCCATCAAGTTTGAGTGAGTAAGTGGCCTTGAACCCCAGATCTCCCATCTCCTCACTGCATTGTCCAGCAATGGCAATATTTCCTCCATGTTGGGGAAAAGGACATTACTAGAATTTCTATCTGCCAGTGTAATTGGCTGTGCTCTCTTTGCTTATATTTGCCCTTGTGGCCAGTGAAAAACCGAGTTGAGCATGATGGCTGGCTATAGATGATTGGGTTTAAATACATAAGTACCCTTTATCACCTGTGGTTCAATACATTAAACTATTTGCATATTGGTCCAATCTCTGTATCCTCCTGGCAGTGCTATATCCGTTGGCACAGAAACCAGGCATTTTCCAATGAAGAAAGAAGTGGAGCATGCCCAGCAATAGGTAGAAGTGGACATTTTACCTGCCCTGCCTCTTGTAAATTTAGAGTCTGGATCTCCATATGAGTTACAAGTTTCTGCAACCTGCACCCCAGCCAAATGCCTCTCTGGCAGAAAGAGGGAGCAATAGGAATTCACAGAATCCTTGGTTTCTGGACCAAGAAGATCCCAGATGAACCCCAGTGTTGCAAGGGCTTTCAGAGGGAATTTCTTGTATGTTTTTGGGTTTTGATGGAAACTGAAAGGATCACTGAGATCTTGGGTCCTGATGAAGCCAGATATCCACATCATGTCCTGGGTTCTGGGTAGTCAGAACAGTCTTCCAGGCAGTGCCAG
Organism: Cabassous unicinctus; assembly: GCA_029593785.1. Classification (NCBI taxonomy): domain Eukaryota; kingdom Metazoa; phylum Chordata; class Mammalia; order Cingulata; family Chlamyphoridae; genus Cabassous; species Cabassous unicinctus. Next base: position 12,457 of record JAQZBX010030795.1, on the reverse strand, counting down.
CAGTGGATCATCATCTATGAGAAATGTCATTCCTTCCTGAGACCCTGAGGAGTGATACCTGTGTGAATGGGTGGCAGAGACCCCTTAAATGATAATCTTATTGCAATACCACATGAGGGCCTGTACCCCCTGGCCTTGACATCCTTAGGACCTCAACTCAAGGATGCACCACCATATGCTCAGCACTGGATTATTGATGATTCATACATACTGATGTCATCTGACATGCATTGTGTAGCAACTGTTGTTTGTATTGCCTCATTGGATAATGTGTCCAATTGGCTGAACTATGAGTGTTCCCTTTAGACTTGGAAAACTCATACTCAAGGACTTCCATGTACCAGCTTACCAACTTGTGGGCTATTGGCAATTGCTTAGCAGTCTGTTCAGATTCAAGGATGCAAATATTTAGAGAATTAAATGTGCCCATGTGTAGAGAAATAAACTTTGGGCACAATTACTATCATGGAAAGGCACCATCTCTTATACCCATGTTAATACACATAGAAAGGAAGGATATCATGAGGCACATAATTGGAACAACTTAACCAGTAAGGGATGGACAGAGCTAATTTTGGCAGATCATCCTGAGACAGAGGCAGAGGATGAATCCCGACTGGAGATGCAGACAATGAACATATCCTTTGTAGCAGTTTGGCAGTTTGATATAGTCATGATTTCCAAATAGATATTGGATTTTTCTTGTAAACCGGTCTGCTCATCTGGGCATGATTAAGTTATAATTAGGGCTTTGATTGGGCCACATCAGTATGGCAATGAGCCTCATCCCTTGGTGGGCGGGTCTCAAAGATAAAAGAACTGGCAAAGGACAGAGTTGGAGTTTTGAGTTGGAATTTTGATGGTGGAGGCCATGGGGGTGAGCAGACAGAGGAGCTTGGTCATGAGGAAGGAGAGAAGTCCCCAGGGTAGAGACAAGCCACTTACCTGATAGTATACAGCTTGACTTGTGGAAAGAGGTAAAGACCAGGGAGCCTCATAGTCTACAGCTGACCTTATGGAGGAAACAGAGGAGCTGTGCCCAGAGAGAAACTAAGTCCCAGGAAGAGAGGAACCCAATAATCCTAAACCCTGGCAGATGTTGGCAGCCGTCTTGCTCCAACATGTGGCAATGGCCTTTGGTGAGGGAAGTAACTTATACTTTATGGTTTGGTAACTGTGGACTTCTACCCAAAATAAATACCCTTTATAAATACCAACAGATTTCTGGAATTTTGCATCAGCACTCCTTTGGCTGACTAATATTGACTTTGGTACTGAGGAGTGAAGAAATGCTTTTGCAATTACCAAAATGTTGGAACGGTTTTATAAATGGGTAAGGATTATTTTTTGGAGGAATTGTGAGATGCCTGATGGAAAAAGTCTGGATCACTTTGAAGAGACTGTTGAGGATGCTGAAGAATTTTTTTATGATGCCTTAGAAGTAAATGATGAAACTATTATTTGAAACTGGAGGAAAGGTGATCCAAGTTTTAAAGTTGCAGAGAACTTAGCAAGATTAACTCCTGGTGTATTACAGAAGGGAGAATTTGAAAATGGTCATCCTGGGCATTTAGCTGAATAACTTTCCAGGGTAAACCCAGAGAATGCAGCTTAGTTTCTCCTTGCAGCTTATAGTAAAATGCTAGATGTGAGAAATATGATGATGACTGAACTATTGGGCACAAAGAAAACAGAAACTGATTCTGGAAATTTCAAGCCTCTGGAAATCAAGTCCACAAATAGTGCTCCATTTGTGGACTTGCCTAAACTTGAAACTTGTAAATCAGGATTGAAAAGGAAGTTATCTTGGAACAACTCATGGAAAATCTTACTGATGATTGCTTGTACCCCTACTTCCTGCATGCTAAACCAACAAATTTTCTGAGGGAGCTATATGAACAAAACCACTGTCAGCTAGGACAAAAAAGAACATGGAAAGAAGGTATTGAAGGAGAAACAGATTCAAGAGCAAAACCATGGAAGATGAGAGCTGGAATTAAAACATTTCCTTGGGTCAAAAGAGGAACCCCAACCATGTGTACTGAAAGGGTGAGTTTGCCCCTGCAGTTGAAGAGGGTGGATATTCCCACCTGATGTTCTGGGAAAGTTTTGCCACCCCAGGGTACAGAGAGGCTGGAGCACATTCCTCAATGATTAGGGCAGTTAAGGCCAGCACCCCATAATTCTGAGAGGGGTGGGCCTGACCCCTGGATTAGGGATGGCCAAGTGGTCAACTGGTTGCTCTGAGAGAATAGAGCCTCTATGCCAAAGGTTAGGGAAAGCCAGGTAGTCAACTCATTGCTCTGAGTGGGTTAAGCCTGCATGTCAAGCGTTAGGGGAAATGTTGTCTTCACCTCACGGTACTAGGGGGCCTAAGTCTCTAACCCAAAAATTGGGTAAGGTGTGGCAATCACCCCAACACTCTTAGAGGGTGAGGTATGGAGCTTGGTCAACACCCAGATGCTTGATGAGGGTGGAACCAAGTAAATGGCCGTTTGGCAAGCCTGGAAAGGGTGGGTTCCCATGTAGCCCCAAGGAGAAGAAACCATGATCTTAAGAATGACTCTCAGACTTTGAAATCAAATGGAGGATGCCCTGCAGGTTTACTGAACTGTACTGGACCCATGACTCATGTTAAACATTCAATTTCTCATTGTGGTAAGGAAAATGTTTATCCTTTTCTTTCCATTTGTGTTTTGGAAGCAGTTAAATGGTTTTTAAGTTTCAGAGGTCTAAAGCAGATGGGACTTTGCCAAAGACAAACTGTGTTTCTTTAAACTGATTATGATATGATTTTGTACTTGCAGTGTTACTGATTTAAGATTTTTTGAATATTGTAATGTATTTTTGTAATTCACATGGTGGAGTGTAGCAGTTTGGCAGTTTGATATAGTTATGATTCCAATAAAAGATATTTGATTATGCTTGAAACTGGTCTGTTCCTCTGGGCATGATTAAATTATAATTAGGGCATTGACTGGGTCATGTCAATAGTGTGTTGAACCCCATCCCTTGGTGGGTGGGGTCTCAAAGGTAAAAGACCTGGCAAAGGACAGAGTTGGATGGGTTGGAGTTATGATGTTGAAATTTTGATACTGGAACACGGGGAGGTGATTAGATGGAGGAGCTTGGTCATGAGGAAGGATGGAAAGCCCCAGGATAGAGATGAGCCTTTCACCTGATAGTCTACAGCTGGCCTTGTGGAGGAAACAGAGGTGCTGACCCCAGAGAGAAATGGAGCCTGGGAAGAGGAACCCAAGAAGTCTAAGCCCTGGCAGATGTCAGTAGATGCCTAGCTCCAACACCTGGTCATATACTTTAATGAGGGAACTAGCTTATGCTTTATGGCCTGGTAACTGTGGGCTTCTATCCCAAATAAATACCCTTTATAAAAACAAACAAATTTCTGGTATTTTGCATCAGCACCCCTTTGGCTCACTAATACACCTTTGATGATATCCATGAAATAGCAGAATTTCCGATGGATGCTTCTATGGTTAGTATATTCACTACTGAACTGGACATGGAAATTCTAGCATGATTAAAGTATGGGGGCAGGAACATGGAGTATCTTTTTATTAAATTGGCCCTATCTTCCATTTACCAATGTGAGAGATGTTAATTACAAGCCAGAGCCTGAAATGACATTTAACAGCTCTTATAAGTGGGGCTGTACCAGATTGTGTATGGCAAGTAGATCACATCAGCCCTTTCCTACATTTCCAAGTTCTTATGCCTTGGTTGTAGTGGACACTTATTTTAGCCTGTGGTCTTTCCTTTCTAGTTTGTCATGCACATGCATTACATACAGGGAATATCTTGGAAAAGTGGCTTTGCCATTTCTTAGTGTACGAGGTGACATCTCATGTGTCCAAGGACCACATTTTATTGCACAATACACTAAATAATGGGCCCATACTCATGGAATAGATGGACCTTACATGTAACTTACAAGGCACAGGCAGCCCACCCTTTGGAGAACTTAAATGGTCATTTAAAAGAATAACTTTGATGTCTACCTGGACACCTGTCTTATTGCTTGGGCTGTACACTCAACTCTCACCATTTGGGAGGTGAACTCAACAATTCCCTAGAAGGGAAACTCAAACTTATCTTGCTTCCTAGCTGGGGGAGGAGACAAAGGTGGAGCACGGAACCAGTGTTTGCTTCACATCTGCCCTTTTACTCATCAGGATGAGGTCTGACCCAAAATTGGCAAAAAGAATACACCACTTGGGATCCTCTTTTCCAGCCACTGTCAGAGGATTGTCCAGGATTTGACCCCATTATATCCTCCACACAATTCCCAGGTTGATGGGATTTTAGGACCAGTAGGTGTAGGGCTGGGATAATGGAAGTGTATAGAAGTGCCTAGTACATGTGAGGGGAATATCTAAAGGGAAGGACATACAGGACATGACCCATGCATACTAGAAATTAGTGAGTAATGCCTAACCTTGGTTGCTCCAGCATTTCTCTTGGGTATGATCCTGGGACACACTGGAGGAGTCCTGACCACTCCCATATCAGGAAGGGGTAGAATTGGACTGGGAGACATGAGGAAGGCACTTGGATCAATGGGAAATTGGTGACATTACAGCACATGGATAGGGGAAAACAGAATGGGTGATCTTAAAAGGAAAATGTTACTGCAATTAGACTGAGAGAAATGTCTCCCATGGAAAATGGTTGCATGACCACCCTATCAGAAGCTGCTACAATTCCCTTTTCCTGTTTACTACAGATTTGACCCAACAATGACCTGGAAGTAAGACTGGCCTAGGCCATTGTGACTGCAGGGAACCGGACCAATGGCTGAATCTGCCATTTAACCCCTCACTTGTTTGCCATTTAGCTAAGTACAGATTGATGCATAAGGAGCTTATATTCCCTTCCTCCCATTTGGACACAAGGATGACCATGTGGCAAGAGTAATGGCACCTACATTATCTCTGCATTCTTCTTCTGCAACATCCAGAGATGTGCCAATTCTTCAGGCAATAAAATTGGCAAATGTCTTGCTCATCTTTCCTATGTGTTCACCAGTGAACATATGACATGCAATCTCTCAACCTCTTTGGTTGGCATTGCTGAGTCCACATCATGTGCCCTACAAGCTAAGCAAAAATCATGATATGCTCTACTTAAAGTGTATCTGGAAATCATATTTCTTTAAATTTCCTCCTAGCTCAAAAAGGATGCAGATGTGCTCTTGTTAACACTTCCTGCCATACATGTGTTAATACCTAATGGGAGGTTGAACAGGAGGTAATTAAAATCCAATGGCAAGCCTACCTGTTTCAATGAGTATAAACAAATTCTATGTGGAGCTTCTATAGCTATCCCTGAGGGGTATGCAAATCTGCTTGCAACCATTACTTAAGACCATTCTGAGTACCCTGCTTGGAGTAATGTATAAATAGGTGAAGCTCTGTGAATCTGCCACAGCTTCTAGTGTTCCCAAACCTCTGCTGATGACATTGTTGAAAGCCACAACTTAGGAGGCCCAAATATTCTCCACCTTCATGTCTCAGGTGTCAATTCGGTCTATTTAATTTGGGCTTTATCAGGTGGTATTTTAGGTTTACATCATATTTAACTTCCTTATATTGTAATAATAATAACACAAATTTAATTTCATAGAGTGATGTATATTCTATGCACCATTCAGGATTCAACTCCATTGTTAATGGCCAGGGCCCAGAAGAAGGCAGTGGAATTAATCCTAGGGAATAAGGAGGACTTAAACCATGAAGTTCAACTCAGACATTTCTTACTTCTCAGGTGACTTCTGGAAATCTCTTACTGGTGACTGCCACACCATGAGGGTCAATAAGCCACTTACAAAGTTGACACACCTTGAGGTGCTGAGAATGATGGCAATGGGTTGGATGACCATGGGAATGGCACAGGAAAAGTGTGGCTAGCCCTGGCCCATTCTTGTCTCATTTTTCAGTATGAAAGATGAGTGAAGAAAAAGTCAGGTATCCATTATATACTGAAGTTTCAGCTCCATTCTGGTGCTACCATGAGTTGCTAATCTCCATGGCGATCCCTTTGCTGGAACATCTTGGCTGACAGCACAATCCTGGTTTCCAAGCACAGAGCCATGCATTGTGATTATGGGTTTCAACTTTTCTTTTACCTCCCTACTTTCGATTTGTGATTATCATGAACTTCACAGTGTAGATAAGAGTTCTAGGAAGGGTGAGACCACCAGTTTCAGGTGCTAGTTTTGCATAATAGGTCTTGATTCTACTGGGAGCACAATTACATACCATTCTATGACCAGGAGAATATTCTCAAAGTGACCTGATGAGCTCCAGCATATCATCCAGCGGACATCTTTCCTGTTTTGGGTCCCTTCAAACTGCTTTTACCAAGCCAATAATCCAACCACTTCCACCATCATTGTTCTTTGTTTCCACTTTCAGGAAATAATTTACATGATTATCTACATCTCTATATCCTTCACATCTTGGCTTACCTTCCTTGGCAGTAACATAAAATAATATCACCCCAGCATCATTTTAAGGGAATTCTTCTCTCATGTCCCATGCTTAAGAAGGAAATGGAGCTCCTTTTAATAATTTCTCTTTGATGATCTACTAAATAAAATAACTTATAACCTCAGAAAGTTTAACAGTTGTCCCTGAATTATGCAATGCAGCTATGACTCCCTGGCTTTTCAATTTCCTCTCATCAACTTATTTCCAGCCTACCCTGATTCTGTGATGACTTAGAAGATCTGGCTTCTAATTTTCTCATTGGTCACCAAATTCTTTTATCAATTTTACCAATTCTTGTGCTCAGTTTGAGTCTTGTTCTTAATCCTATACTCCTGCTTTCTAAGTTTTCCCCATGGGAGTAACTTATTTTTTGCATTATTCAGGGTTTACTAGGGAAAGAGAACTAACAGGATATATGTAAAATATAAATATATGTGAATATTATAAAAAATTTTTCATAGGATTTGGTTCACATTATTGTGGGGAGGGGCAAGTTCAAATAATGTAGAGCAAGCTGCAAGCTAGAAATACCAAGGAAAGCTTTCAATGAATTCCCCAGGAGAAGTGGGCTGTATAAAGTAGAGATTGGATATTTTTCTTTCTGACTGCAGAAATCATCACCTTCATTTTCAGGACTTCAAATAATTGGATGAAACTTCTCTCATTTTTGAATTTCCTTAGCTGGTGGTAGATATAATCAGACAGAGAATCAATCAAATTACTGATGATGTAACACTCAGGCCAGTTTTTGCTGGCCCAAACATAATCTGGTCAAGTTGACATATGAACCAATCCATCATATGACCCATACCTCTTCTTTTCCAGGGATAGGACTGTTAAGCCCGGACAAAGTCATTTCACTCTAGACCAAATCATCGTAAAATTTGCTCAGGCATCTATGTCCCAAATAGGGCCCCTGCACTTTGACCACAAGATTGGTATTCATCCAATTCTGCTTGTCTTTCTGATCCTCACCACACACTCATTTTGAAATTATCTGGATCTAAGGATAATTTTCAAAACTGTTACTTCATCTTAATACCTCTCCATTTTTAAACTTGGCTCTTTCAGCAGAAATTAAAATGAAGACCATGGGAACTCCTAAATAACTAGGCCATTCATTATCCAATGAATCAAGCAAACTGGGTATAAGTGACTTTAATCGGGTGAATCCAAGCATGTAAGTACTCAGGTCATTGCTTTCCTCTATTTTCCTCTCTGATGTGCTGAACATGTCAGTGCTGTCCTCCAGTTGACTGCCATAATATATGAACATGGTGATAGAAGCATCAAGGGTCATGTTCAGATAAGAAACTGAACTGCAGAGCTTTAGTGGACATTACTTTTTAAAGGTTTATTTGAAGCAGTAGGAATGCTCCCAACAGTCCATCTCTGCTGCTTTCTCATCTGGAACTCTGTCACACGTTCCTGAGGCAAAGATCCCTTTTGGAGAGAATGAACTTGTATCAATAAAACTGACAATATCTTAGCATATTAACTCAGATGTATCAGCTCATGTGAAGAGTTGTTATTTGAATTAATCTGTGGTTTTCTAATCAATGACCAAGGGAATTGATGCTGTTTAGATAAATATTTACTTATTTTAATGCTTTTCCTCCTTTCAGATCAGTACCCACATTTTCAATAACATATTTCCTATAAAACAAAATTGATTACTCTAAAATCTTTATGGACTGAATGAGAGAAAAAAATTGCCTAAATATGGATGTTTCTTTATAATCCTGCTGTTTAAACAAAGACCTCCAATAGAGGGTAGAGAATACAAAAAATGAGTAGAGTGATGCCCTATATATGGAGCAATACAAAATTAAACTTAACTGAACATTACTGAGGAATACTGCTATGTTTCTCTCGAGAGTTCATGCTGCCCCTTTTCAAAATTACTCCAATAACAATACATATTATATTCAAACATCTAGACTTCACTTTTCTCTTATTCACAAAACATCCTTAATTTACACACTTATTTCCTTGAAGGGAAATAAGGAGCCATCATATGAGCTTCAAAATGAAACCCAATGCTAACTTCTTTCCCTCCCTCTTGTCATGGTTGTTGGTTCCTCTCTATAAGTTCATATCAGGAACCTTCAAAGGCATCTATTTTAAACATTTACTACTGTATTCTCCATTCACAAATTGCTAATTTCTTTTGGGTCTTCCCAGCAGCCTTTTAACATTTTCTAGGCTCCACCCAATATTGAGATTAAAATTCTCCACAAAAATCTTAAGCTCTTTTTAGGCCTAGGGCCTAATATTTCTTTCTTTCCTGGGATGAATAGATCCTAGCAATCCATCTACATATTCGCCCATGCTATACAATACAATAAAGTATGGCATTATCTCTCAAAAGCCATAGGTATCTTGCAATAAGGAAGAAAAAACGGCCATCTGAGCAACCTGGCTCTGGATATTGAATGCCAGCTCTTAACCTCTGTTATCACAGAGTAGTTCATTCCACTTTCCCTGGCCTTAAGAAGTGGTTCCAGATGTGTTCATGTATCCCAGCTTATCCTACTTCTTGTGACTTTCCTATAACCTACAATGAGATAGTAGATATACTACTTAACACATGAATAATATTAATGAACACCCAATTTTTTATATGCTACATTTAAGGATATGTTCATGAAATGAAATAGAGTAAAGGGATTTTCAGAGATAAATGTATACAAATAGGTCAATGTAGAGGTGTTGACACTGAGGTTGAGAGAGATAGACTTTCCCCAGTTACACTTGTGTGACAAATGAGGGCTGAAACAGAATGGGTGATCCTCATGCAAATGATGTTCTAAGAAATCCCTTCTAGGTCCTGCGGGGATAATCTCACAAATAATAGTGTCAATTATATCTAACAGGACTGGAAACCTATAAACTCACACATAATTTTACTTCTAAAATTTCAAAATTACCTTTACTCAGCCTGAAAAACAGAGAAATGAGGTCATGTATTCAAGGTTGAAGATGAAGGAAGGGATGGAACTGTGCTGTGATCTCCACCACTACAGATCTATGGATCTACAGATATCAGACAAACAATCCCAGGATTCAGTAACACACAGCCTGAGGAGGGCAACGCTCAAGTGATTTTTCAAGAAGACCTGCTTCCTGGACAATGTGATTGCCTCAAGCCATGGGAAAATCATTCCTTGTGTATACCATCCTCTCTGAGGCTCTATAATCAGGGGTCATGCATATTATTTTGCCTGAAGGAATGGAAACCATTTCACAGAACCCAAAATTTAGTAATACAGAGTGCCAGTACTGGACACTTCTAACATACCTGAGTTGTTCATAAAGAACAGATTCCTGACCCACCATATATGGAACTGGGGATCTTCCACAAGGTGTTACTATTTTAAACCTGAGAGCATATGTGGAGTGGTTGGAGCACAAGGAGAGAACACTAGGTCCACACATTTCTTGCAGATATGCAGATTGCACAAGTAAAACTATGATTAGGAGGCTAGGTGTGATTTGAACACCATTGAGAATTAATATTTATGTATAATATGTCAAATATAAACATATTGATAAGCTTACATTACTGAATTTAACTGCAACAGTAACCCTTGAATATGCACAGGAATTAACATATTTGGGTTAATGATATGTTCTCCTAAGGTAGCAATTAACTGAAAGTCATTCCAATTCACAGAAAAAATAATTGTTGACAGTTTTATCTGAATTCACTTTAATTCCTACATTCTCTTGCTGCCTCAAAGTCTTAGAATACATAAAAAACTTGAGGTAACACATGAGAAAAAAATTATCAGAATGGGTTTCTCAAAATTTTGAGGGCCTTGGATTTGAGGTAAGTATTGGACTTTTAAATGTATTCCCGAAGAAGTGAGTCAATTTGATCCTATGCTTAATGTCATACTTCATCCTCTGCCAAATCTGGTTCCCTGATAAATTCCTATAGCAAATTTCTGGCTTGGAATGAAATGACCCTGGGCTTACTGAAATAGGAAGAACTCTACATATCCTGCATCCTCCTCCCAAGAAAGCCCCAAGAAAGAAATTCTCCACTCTCCTTTAATCTTTACAAAGATACTTCACACCTTAAAATAGCAACTTAGGTAACCAAATAAAACCACATTAAATGTGTGCTTAAATTCAGGTCCATCCTTATCAGGATTACATTTCCAGGACACCATGGACCTCCTCCACAAAAACATGAAACCATTGGGGTTCTTCCTATTTCTGGTGACACTGCACAATTGTGAGTGTCTCAGGATTCAGACATGAAAGTAATGGAGGGATGGATCTGAGCACATGACTCATTCTGGTTCTCCTCGTCCTCAAGTGCCCTGTCATAGGTAAAGCTGCAGGAGTTGAGACCTGGTATGCAGAAGCCCAAGAGACCCTACCCCTGACCTGCACTGAATCTGGAATCTCTTTCATGACCCATCATATAAGCTGGATCCACCAAGCTCCAGGAATATGCCTGCAGTGGGTTGGTACAACATGAAATGGTGGAAGCCCAAACAACACAACTTTTCATTCCTGACTTGGCATCACCAAGGGCAAATCCAAGAAAAAAAAATTTTTTAAAGCTGAACAGCTTGAGAGCCAAGGACATGTTCTGTATTACCGGGCAAAAGACATAGTGTGGGGAAGTTAGTGTGAGCCCTGGCTCAAACCACCCCTACAGGGCACAAGAGGAGCTGGTCGGTAGGTGTATGCCAGACAATAAGGGGTGATCATTGATCAACATCAGGGACAGGTTCAGTGAAGGACTGAGGACAGTTTCCTGACCTGGCCTAGGGTCCTGTTTCCTTGCTCCACAATATGTAACCCCCAGAGAAGAACCATTGCATCTTTTCTAAGCAATGCTATGATGTATCAATGTGTCCAAGATTCAAACTGAGAACACATTTTAATGTTATTACATGCTTGTGGAAACAGATACATAGATATAGATACAGATATAGATGTAAATATTGCATTTGTGATACAATGATCATGTTGAATATGACAATGATAATTAATATTGCCTTAAATTAATGTAGGTATCTGGTCCTTGAAGTCACACAAGACAGAGAGTACAAAGTGGACCACCTAGAAGTTGCACCAAAGTCTGTGCCAGGATTTCCTCTTCTTCCTCCCCTCCCCCAAGAACATGTAGTGCTACATGATGGTGGGTTGGGCAGTATTTTCAGTGGGCATTCTAAGAATGTTAGTAGACTTAAGTCTACTAACTTGAGAGAAAAATATTACTATAAAATAGCCATCTTCATTTATCCTTCAAGGCTTGTCTGTGTTCCTCCAAGGAAATTGTGCTCTTCTGCCCCAAGCTTCAGAAGGAAGTGGAAGATTTCCTTTCTTCATTTCTCCTTGATGTGAAAACAAAAATATGTATTTCACAGCCCTATCAAATCTAGTGTGCATTTCTGGTTTACCCTATACAACTCCACCCTTCTGTTATTCAACTTCTCTCACATCACCATCTCCCCTAAACTTCCATGACTGTGAGATTACATGGAACTTCTCTGCTGATATTCTAATTCCCAAATTATCCCCCCAAAATTGGTGATGTGAGTGCCAGTTGGAGTACTGATCACCTCTCATCACTATCTCTACAAATCTCTGTGCTAGTGATATGTGCCCTTTATGTTCTTTATTATTCAATCCACATCACCAATATTATTTAAATGCTACACTCAAAGTGTTCAGGATAGGATAAGGAGGAATGGCTCTTTTAGAGGAAGTGTATCTAATTTGATAAATGTATTGGGGAGAGACTGAAAGTGAGGGTGGTAGACATTTCCCATTTTTGTTTGATGCATTAGGGACAGGAGTGGTTCAGGTATTCTTTGTGCATTCATAGGGACGAGTGGGGTGTTGTTGGGGGTGTGGGCGGTGGGGAGCATGGGAATCCCTGTAGTTTCTGAGTAATATTTGGGTAATCTAGGCACCTTTAAAAA
>JAQZBX010030794.1:0-26631 GCA_029593785.1 Cabassous unicinctus | reverse complement strand
ATTCTATTTGTTATGATTCTTAAAGAAATTGAAGAGTCAGAGGAAAGTGATTGCCTTTGTGTAGGAGCTCTGTGAGACTCTGGTAAGGGATGGATAAGAGATTGTCTTCTCACTTTATGCCAGTTTGTGTGTTTTCCATGTTTACTATTTATTATTTTTAAAGTTTCAATTTTTAAAAAGTATAAGTATTAGATACATAAAAATCACATGTAATGCAACTGAATCTAAATAAAAAAGCCAGTCTAAATAGCATCCAATATTTTAAATATCATAATAAAAAGAATGGGCAAAAATGGCAAGATTTTAACTAAAAACAAAGCTATAACTGAGAAAAAGTATTAAAGATAATGCAGGGATTAGTTAAAATCATTGCAATTATAAAAATTAAAATCAATAATTCATCACATATTATTTTTGACTCCCTGCAATATATTCATAATGCCTTTCTAGGTGGAGTGACAAATAAGACATTATTGAGCTTGCATTCTAACATGCAAACTTCAATCAAGAGCCCAGTCACATCTCTAGTTTTGATAATTGCTTTGAAGGAAATGAAAGGTTACATTAGATTAGAGGTAACTTCTGAGTCCCAAGAGGGTGTTTACTAAAGCCAAATGATTATCCTCATGGAGAACAATTCATTCTTTTATTGCTCAATATGACTTTTATTCTCCAGAGCTTCTTCATAGCATTTGTCATCTCTGAATTTCTCAGAGTACATATTAAAATGTTTAGTGGGGGTAATGACTGTATGACACACACTCAATGATTTGTCCATAGAGAAGTTTGTAGCAGGTCTTGCATACATGAAAATACATGGAACAAAGAAGACAACCACAGTGATATGGAAACCACAGGTGGAAAGGCTTTTCTTCCTGCCTTCCTGAATAAGATTCTTTAAGGAAAACAAAATTACACCATAAGAGATGAGTAAGAGCAGAAAAACAATACTGCAGATCAGCCCAACATTACCCACCATTAAGTGTCCAACCACATAAGTGTCAGTAAAGACAAGTTTCAATAAGGGGTACATGTCACAGAGAAAATGATCAATGATATTGAGACCACAGAATGGGAGCCCATGAAGAGAGATCAGCTGAATGACTGAGTGCAGAAAACCCCCAATCCAGGCCACTATTAACAGCACAAAACACATCCATTGCTTCATGATAATTAGATAATGCAAGAGCTTACAGATGGCCACATAGTGGTCATATGCCATGGCCAACATAAGAAAGACCTCCGATCCACCAAAGAAATGCTCCAAAAAGTGCTGGATCATACAAGCTTGGAAGGATATGGTCTTTTGTCCAAAGAACAAGTCTGAAATCAATTTTGGGGAAATGAGTGAGGCATAAATGACATCCCTAAATGATAAACCAGCAAGAAAGTGCATAGGTGAACCAAGGGATTTACTGACTGTTATAGTCACAATAAAGAGTAAGTTGTCCACCATGGTCAAAATGTAAAAGATTGAGAAGATAATAGAAAGTACTTTCTGTTCCTTCGGATTCTGTCTGAGGCCCAGGAGGACAAAATAAGTCACATATTTCCTTGGTTCCATATTCTTTTATAGGTATTGATTTCAGGTATTAGAAGGTGTTTATCTATAAAACAGTGAATGTATTTTAAATATATTATAAGAATAATCTTTCTTTTTTATTCATTCAAACAAAAATGTTTAAGCATCTATATCTGTCAAAACAAACATGGACATTGTATATACAAAGTTGATTAAGACATAATTCTCTGCTTTCAGTGATTTGATACATAATAATTGGACCAGACAAATACAGAACAATGCAATGTACTATTATAAATATCTTCTTGCAATTATATGGGTGCATATTGTAAGAATATCGAAATAAATCTTAGATCAGGGAAGACTTCCTAGAGGAAGCTTGTTTTTGGTTTGTTTTAAAAAATTGATAATTGGCTAGAACAAGAGAGGATGAGAAGGGAAATCTATGAAGAGGTGTACTATGTATAAAGGCACTATCATATAAACTTGAAGACCCATTTAAGGTAATCTACATGTTCAAGTGGGTATAGCTAATAATAAATGAAAGGCTATAGACCCAAGGTCACAGAACTGGTATTCATCTGACCTCACAGAAATCATATTATTTTCTTTGCTTGGATTTACCTGCTTATCCTGACTAAAATGCTAGAACATCCCAATTTTGTGACTAGAGTCCTATATATCCCCTAATTTTCAAGATTATAGATGCAATGACTTAGTGGATATTACTAATCATATATGAAACTAGTGTAAAACTAATTTTTTTATTTTATTCTCTAAACCTATCTCTTCTTAGATATTCTTTTTCTCATTAAATGAAACCACTGTCCTGTCATTGTTTAAACTATCTCATCCTTGTATTCCACTAATATCACTTACTGATACCTTTAACAAATCTTGCTGACTCTACCTTCAAAATATATCACAATTCATGTCATATTCACTAGCCCCTTAATACCTGCTTTGATCCTTTGCAATAGTCTCCTGCCTGGTCACTTTGCTTTCATTCTTCCCTTTAACAATCCATTCTCCTGCAGTAGCCAAATGATCCTGTGAAATATAATTCCAAAGATTCCATTCCCCCGCTCAAAAACCCTACAGTGTTTTTCTGTGATAAACTAAATAAAATACAATCTTCCTACCTTGATCTACAAGACTAGTGGATTTGGTTTCAAGCTACCTCTAGAAACTTACTTTTTACAAATCTCTGAATTAATTCTAATCCAACTTTATGCTATTACTCAAATATACAAAGTGTTTTTCCATCTTTTAAGTTTAATCTATTCTTTTTATATGTCAACTTCAGAATTCAGAAGCAGTTTACTTGTAAAATAATGATAAATTTTAAGGAAAAGTATATTGTAAGTTTAATTTTTAATTTATTCATTCAATGGATAAATTTCTATAGAACACCTCTATTGTGTCAAGCTTTCAAATAAGTTAGATACCAAGTCATCACATCCACTAACTCATTTAGGCTCAAGGATTACTCCAGAATCTACATCACCATACGACAGAAATTTTGGTGGTAGGCGATCATCAATTTGCCATTTCATACTCTTATTTTTCTAGTTGGACACACACCTCTTGAGGTCATAAGATAGCTAATGATTTCATTGGAGAACTTCTTTTATCTATTCATGATCATATCATTTAATTCTTATTAAAAAGTAATTTCCTAGTTTTTTTTCCTCTTAATTGTCAATGGAACTGAACTTTTATTGAGGAAGACTCCATTGAGCAAGTTGTCTTTTACTTTGGCTTACAAATGTTCCGTTCCACACTCAATAGACTTAATTAATATCTATAAAACCTAAAATGTCCATTTCTACTGTTTTTTTTTTAATAAACCACATTATTATTATACATGTAGAATCTGTTTCATTTTACTCAGTGTATAGCACTCATAATTTAGGAAACATATATGTAGAAAAATCTCATGTTAAAATATATTGAAAAACAATATAATTATATTTTTCTAATCAAATGGTGGGGCCTTAAATAACTTCTAGTCTATACATACGGGACACCAGATATTACAGTGATGAAAGGCAAAATGTCAAAAAAAATTTAATATTTTTCATTATATTTTAATATCCTAAGCTTTTTATTTTAATTTTTCATGTATTTTATTTCTTATAACTATTATTATTATTTCATTTTCCTATTAATTGTATTTGCCTATTTTATTGGCTTCATTTTTGAAGAAGCTTTGGATCACAGAAGTGTTACACCTGAGGCTGGGGAGGATCATTGGTGTGAGGTGTCAGTGATGGAGGATACATGAAAGGAAGTTAACCTGGCATACATATAAGGTATATAAATATGTTCAAATGCACATGGGGATTGCCACAGTGGGTAGACATTCACAAAACAACTGAAAGATTATTACATGCCCATCCTGGAGAGCTCTGCCACATTCTCTAATGGAGAAGAAACAGTCCACCAAGTGCAGGGTTAATGACTGGTGAAGGAAGATGATTCATTGATGGGCCCTTGATATTGAAATTGAAACTTATCCTAGTGTTGTGGGGTGCCTAAGAGTTGCCTCCTGAGAGCCCCCTTGTTACTCAGCTGTGGACTCTCTAAGTCAAACTCAGCGTATGATTGCATATCATTCTCCGCAGTATGGGACATGACTCCCAAAGATGAGCCTCCCTGGCTCTGAAGAATAATTACCAAGAACCAACTAGCAACGCAACTGGAAAAGTCCTCGAATCAAAGGGGGAAAACACAAAGACAAATGAGTTTATATGGCTAAGAGACTTAAGAGTCAGGAGGTCATCCCAGAGGTAACAATTATGCACATATCAGCAGGATCTCAGACTGCCAAAATGGATAATACCCCCAAAGAGTGGGGTTCCTGAGGGCTCTGGAGACACCCAGGGCCTATAGTCAGGGAAGCTAGCTCCAGAGTTTGGTACCCTCTCAGTAGGTCTTTCTTAGGAGTTTGTGCTCCTGACAGTGACAGAGTTGGACTCAATTATGGCTTCCCTGCACATGGCTCATCTGTCCTTTCTATTTGAACCTATACTTGGTGATGGACTTTGTAGGTTTACATCAAAATGACAGGGATCTTTGGACTGTCCATGTGCCAGCTGGGCCCGGAGCCTCAGTGGAGTTGCAACACCTACTCTCCAGTTCATTGGACTCACCCAGGACAACTAAAAAGGAGGTGAGGATTGACAAACAGCATACCAAGGAAACAAGAAAGCCTAGAATTGCAAGCAAGAAAGTCCCATCCATTAGCTGTATGGGATCAAAATCCCCTGTCAGTTAGAGGTGGAATGGGCATCACCATCACAGAATCCTCAGGACTGGGAAATGAACTATCGCCTAGAGTGGAACTATTGGTATTCTACTATAGACATATTGTGATTGTAGTAATGGAAGAAATTACAACATTGATGTGGAGGCAGTGGCCAATGCAGGCTCTGGGGGCAGGGAGAGGCAAAAACAGTTGTAATACAGGGACTTTTTTAGAACTTGATAATAGTTCTGAAAGACATTGAAATGACAGATATAATCCATTTTATATCATCCCATAACATGCAGAACTGTGTGGGAGAGAGTGCAGACTACAATGTGAGCTATGGTCTATGGTCAGTAGCAATGCCCCAGGATGTGTTTATCAGTTACAATGAATGTGCCACACTAATGAAAGACGTTGTTTTTGTGGGAGGGTGTGGGAGGTTGGGGAGTGGGGTATATGGGAATCCCTATAATTTTGGTGTAACAGTTATGTAATCTAAGCATCTTTTTAAAAAATTATTAAAAAAATAAATAAGTGCTTCTCACCACTCTGACTCATACTTCCCACATTAGTAAAATGAGATTAAGATAGCAACTTACTGATTTTTGTGGGCATCTAATAAGTAAAATGTATGAAAGCATATGTAGCACAGTGTCCAGAACAACATGGGAAATCAACCTATCTTTTTTATAAAATATCTGAAAACTCAATTTTTGACAAACCACCATATATAAAACAACTTTATATCCCTCTGAAATGTAGAACAGCATGCTAAGTAAATTAATCTTTCATTCTATTAGTTCCACTGAAATAGACAAAAAATTAATCGAAAAAATAGCCTTGTAAGAACATCTATGATTTGTTATGCAAAACTACGTATGAAATTTTATCTATGGGGAAGTGGGTGTGGCTCAAATCAATAGAGCTCCTGTTTACCATATGGGAGGCCCCGGCTTCGCTTCCTGGGGCCTCCTTGTGTGGGCAGGCCGGCCCGCACGGCACGGTGGGCTAATGCAGCAAGACCTCACAGCAAGGGGGAGATAAGCAGACACAAAAAATTACACACAGCAAATGGACACAGCAAACACAAGCAGCAATGGGGGGATAAATAAATAAACAAATAAATCTTTTAAAAAAATTATATCTATGATGAAATTATATATACCCCAAATCCTTCCAGTAATAAATATTATTATCCCCATTTTATAGTTAAAAATACTGAGGTTCAGAATAGTCAGTTACTTTTTTCATGGTCACATATTTTTAAGAACTAGATAGTATTTAATTGTCTTCAAAGCCCTTGTGTGTCCAGCAGAATTTTTTTCAACTTTTCAATTCTTATAAGTTCAAGTGACATAAATTCTTACATAATAAAAAAATATCTTATTTTCTTAATAAGAAAACTGACATAACCACAAAGCTTGGGTTCCCGTATTAACTGTTAAAATCTTACCTTGTTCACACTCTGAAGGAGACTTTTTAATTTATACATAAATAACTGGAAATTCGTTCTCTAATCCAACATGATGACAGAAAGAAAAAATCTGCATTCTTCCTTGGGGATAATTTTGATTTCATATATCTATGTTTATCCATTTTCTTCACAGATGCCTTATAATATTCCATAAAATTATTTGAATTATGCATCTATTTGAAATGAATTCCAAAATGCAAACAGAAAGCAAACAAACAAAACTTCCTTTGTTAAGATACTTCATTAAAAAGGCAAACAAATTCTATATCTACCCAACTACACATTTATGAGAGAATTCTTTCCAAGTAACTTTTCTGTAATCTTTGATAAAGAAGGAACATCAATTCAGAATTTTTCCATCTAATTCTATTGTGTTGAAGTGGCCAAACTAGTTGTACTTGAGATTTTGAAAGTTTTGTTATGGCACAAAGTAATCATGTTTTAGATTTTATAAGTATTATCCTGACATTTTTCATATCATGATTTAAGCTTAATAAATCATCTCATGACATAGTTATAATAGTTTTTATGAGGATAATCTTTTTTTCCTCTATATAGGCAAAGAATTTTGGATCTTTTATCCCATCTAACTACAACATTTAATTTTGAATTCTGCAATTGGAGAATGTCCAAGACTACTTTGCTTAATTACATTCTTTGGGATTTTCTATACAATTTTTAAAGAATATCAAAATATAAAGAAGCTGCTAAACCACTCACATAATTGGGGCTACAATGATGTAACATGGAGAAAAAAATAGCCACAGAAAATTATGAGTATTAGCAATCAAGAATAAAATATCATCCACTAATTTGTTGCAATAAGATGAATTTCTCAATTATTTTCCCATTTTAGTATAGCAGACTTTTTTCTATTTATTTAATAATTAATTTTGTCTTTAAATGTGGTTAGGTATTGTATTAGTTTGCCAAAGGGCTGTCAATGCAAACTGCCAGAAATGTGTTGGCTTTTATAAAACTAATTTATTTCCAGTAAAAGTTACAATTCCATGGCAGCCAAGAAAAGTTCAAATCGAGGCACCATAAGAGGTGCTTTCTCACCAAAGTCAGCTACCATGTGTTGAAGCAAGATGGCCACTAATCTCTGCCAAGGTTTGAGCTCAGTGTGGGCATCCAGGGTAGGACTTGTCTCTTCTTGAGCTGTTCCATGGGTCCAGCTTCTGGGGGATTTGTGCTTAAACTATCATCTAGTCCTCACTAACAAGGGCAGGATCAAAAATGGTGGCTTCCTTTTCCTCTGTGTTGTTTGTCTCTCTCTTTGTGTCTCTGGGTTTACACAAGACCTAGCAAGCCTGCAGAGACTTAACACGGGTCATGCCTCACTGACATAGTCTAATCAAAAGCCCTAAGTATCAAATAATCTAATCAAATGGCCGTCAACAGATTTTAATACAATCAAAGGGATCACACCCACAGGAAGAGATTAGCTTAAAAACATTAACTTTCTGTCTTTGGAATTCATAAATTAATCTCAAATTGCCACAGATAAATCAGAATTTAATCTTCAATTTAGATATATATGTAACATTTCTTCACATATACATTATTAAAATAATTGAGAAGCTATAATGTGCCAGATGTTATGCTATGAGCTAGGGATACAATATTTAGTAAAACAGAAAAATTTTTTAAAAGTCCTGCCTGCATAGACTTTACATTATTGTAATAGATAATAAATAAGTGAATGACTTTTAAGTGTAGTTACAGTCTGTAATAAGTTCTATAAAGACAACACAGTTTTATGATAGAAAATAAGAGAAAGAATTCTACATTTCAATAAGGCAAGCAGAGAAACTGCTGATAAAGATTATATTAAGTGGAGATCCAAAAAAGGAGGTATCACTACCATGGGAACTACTGTTACATGTGGAAGGACTACATTTGAAAAGAGTTCAGCAAGTTTAAGAAACTGAAAGGTCAGTGTATTCGAGGGTAAATAGAAAAGGGACAGAAGAGAATAAACTGAAGTTTAAGAGATGAATAGGAAACAAACACTGAGGGTAGTACAGAATTTGGTAAGGGATTTGGATTGTATTTGAAATCTTTAAAAGGACAGCATATAAAATTAGAAAAACAATTTGTAATTGAGGAGGCTTGCATTTGACCAAACATCTTAATATCAAGGTGGAAGAACTACTTGAGAACTGCTAACAAATTATATGCTATACTATTCTATTTTCAGAAGGTTAAAGACTATTCTATTCATGTATCTTTCTAATTCAGCATTAAACAAAATGCTTTGCACAGTAAGTATTCTGAAAAAATGATATGAATATAGGAATATTACTCTCTATAGCATCAACTATGATACTTTTCCAACCCTCCAACTTCCTTGGGGTCCTTTATGTCTGCCATTTTGACCTATGTTTAGGGCAAAAAAAAGTTTTGTAGAAATAATAAAACTACTTAAGGAGTAAATTATATATGTTTTCATGCATGAAATGTACTGAACATTATAGTTGTATGACTACTAAAATTGTTTTGAAGGCATCCCACTGATTTTATTAGTTTCCTAATGTGTGAATCCATTTTCTAAAGATAAAAACCAAAAAAATACAGTTTTCCAAACATAAAAACTCAGAAATTACAATGTCTGTAGGATACAGACTTATGACTTGGGTTGTGCCACCCAGCTACAGTTGTGCAAGTCTTTGATTTGGAAATTAGTTATATGAGGCTGGGTACTGATGAGGGCTCAACAGAACCCAGAGTTTTTCTGAAAACAGGGTAAAAGGCAGAAACTTTCCTGTTTGGTCTTTGGCAGCACAGCTGTGGTGTCAGCAGCAGCAGCTTGCTTAATGGGACAGTCGTGTAAGGTGGGCATCTGAAAGTGGTTCCCTGTGGCTCAATCTTTTTCCCCCCCTAGGGTTTTTTTTTTTGAAAGAAACTTTAGATTACATAAATATTACATCAAAAATATAGGGGGGAAAACAAAAACAAAAATAAAAATAAGAAAATAAATACAAGGGGATTCCCATGTACCCCATCACCTGTTCCTCTCATACTTTTCCCCATTCACAACATCTTTCATTAATGTAGAGCATTTGTTATAACTATTGAACACATATTGAAGCATTGTTAGTAATAATGGTATAGAGTTTATATTACAGTTTACACTTTACAACACACAATTTTATGTTTTGACAACATGTATAATGGCCTTGTATCCATCATTGCAATGAATGCCATGCAGTAGTATTCCAGTGTCCCAAAAATGCACCATGTTATACCTATTCTTCCATCTCCCTTCCCTCAGAACCTCTGGTGGCCATGGTCTTTATATCAATGATACAAGTTCTTCCATTGCTAGAATAATAATGGCTACTTTATTCCATAATTACATTCCTCCCTTATGTTTGTTCTTTCCTCATTCTTGAGATTTTGAGATAGTGATGCCTACTCTGTTTCTGACTGAGAGGGGGCTTAGCTCCCATGGGGCAGGTGGATGGAAATGTCTTGCTTGCAGTTGTAGATAGTCTGTTTTGTTTTTTTTTTTGATGGTAGTTGTCTATCATCATCCTTTTGTTAGTTTTCCTGGGAGTGCACAATGAAGTGGAGAGTAGGTGTTACACCTCTGCTAAGACTCAGGACTCAATTGGCATATGAACAGACTGAAGATTTAAGTCCCTGGACATATATTAAACAAGTATAGTGCTAATTATAGGTTCAAATAAAAGGGGCAGAAGAGCCATTTGCAGGAAAATTATGAGTCTAACTCTGTTACATTGGGGAGCATATATACCAAAGTATGGTCCACTGACAGGGTGTGGAATTCTTGAGGTTGTCTGTCCTATCTATGGTATGTAGATGTCTCTAGAGCCCTCAGGAGCCCTGCTGATTGACGCACTGCTTATTTTGGCAGTCAATGAGATGCTCCTGAGACTTGCATAAACATAACTTCTGAAATGACTTCCTGACTGACATTGAAATCTCTTAGCCATAAAAACTTATTTGTATTTAATATTTCCACATTTTGTTCAAGTTCTTTTTCCAAATGCATGGCTAGTTGCTGCTTGGTAATAATCCCTCCATGCCAGGGAGACTCATTTCTGGGAGTCCTGTCCCATGCTGGGGGGGAAGGTAGTGAGTTTATATGCTGAGTTTGGCTTAGAGAGAGGCCACATTTAAGCAACAAGGAGACTTTCAGTAGTAACTCTTAGACAACATATATTACTAGGCTAAGTGTCAATTGCACAAGAACAAGGTTCATAAGCATAACCATCAATATCAAGGCCCTGGCATAATGGTCTGTCCTCCAAGACACTACCCATGTACTCAGGGGAATCTTGCCATTTTATTAGAGAACAGAGCAGGACTTCCCAGGATGGAAATTCAATATTCTTTCAGTTACTGTGTGGGTCTCCACCACCAAGACAACACCCTTTGACTACCTGAACATATTCATATTTCATATAAGCATGCACCAGGTGCACCCCTCCCCACATATTACCCCATCACTCAATTTTGACTCTGACTCCAGCCATTTAAAAAGTCTTAAAAGTATTTAATTGTATATAATAAAGCCATTCAAATTAAACTAATTAGAGATGATTCTGAGTCCTCACTAAGAACCCTGGTTTATATTCCAAAATAATCTAAGTTTTCCATTTCAGTTAAAACCAGGGTTGGAAAATCAACAATTTTAGAAGACTCCAGTAAACAAGGGTCATTTTTACAAAAGCAGTTACTCTTCAGAAGGCTAAAGGAATATGATGACCATTTATTCAGGAAATGCTTTTTGAGCTTTTTATTTCTGTGCCAACTTTTGTTGTTGGTTCTGGTGATAGAATAGTCAATAAAAAAGACAATGCCTCTACTTTCATGAAGTTTGCAATCCATTTGCTGGAAAGGGACAGAATAAACACGTGAATCAGATTGTACAATTATGTAGAGAAAATGTAACATGGTAATGTGATAGAGAGTAACTCAAGGAAACAGAAGACACTTTTACAATGGGTGGTTAAGGAAATCCTCTTTAAAAAGAACACTATATTTTTAGCAGTTTTTATACTCAGAACTTATCTCAATTATTTATATGTTTACTTATTTTTCACCTATATCTCTCCACTTAAAAGTGTTTGAAAATTTGGGTTTTGTAGCCAAACCACATGGCTTCAAATCCTACTTCAGACATTCATCTGCTTGTGACCTTGGGTAATTTATTTGAATTGAAGACTGAGTAATGACACATAAGCAATATGAAGATCTAGAGAAGCATTTCAGTAAGGGAGAAGAAGAAGCACAAAGGTCCAAAGGCCAGAATGAGGCCATTGTGAATGGAACACAGTGAACATGGAAGAGTGGGGCCAGATGATGTCATAGAGATGTGTATTTGGATGGGGAGCAATTGTGCTAGAGCTTGTGGACTATGAAAAGGTTAATTAGAATTTTGTGTAAATTTGGTTAAACAGATAACTTTCCTTGTACTAATCATCTTAGCTCAGCTGTTCTAAATGCATGCAGGACATTTACATTGGGAAAAAATTGTTATGATTGAAGAAAAAGTAGTCCATGAAGAGGGAAAGTGGTGATCTGTGTTGTGAACTGCATGAAAGAGTTACCAAAGAGAGATACTACCACAAAGGATAAACAAAGTTTTCTGGAAAAAGAATGTTGCTGGAGGATATGTGTTATTTATCTTCATCCTGATTTCAATGTAGAGATGAACTTGTAATAATACAGTTAAGATTGTTGGTGAACTTTGAGTCAGAATAGAAGAGTATGGGGAATGATGCTCAGCCAGGTCAAATAAAATTCACCTTCTCATGACTACAAATACCTCTAATGGTTTTACTCCTGTCCTTTCAACTTGTTTTCTCTCATCCTTGAACATGGCTGGATAAACACTGCAAAATCTCTCTTGGGTCTTCTTTTAACACCCAACCTAAAGTGGACCCTGCCTCTGAGTCACTATCACACCACTTGTTTCATTCATTTTTAGCACTTTTCACTGTAAGAATTTATCTTGATTATTTATATGTTTACTTATTTATTGCCTAGATATCTCCACAAGAAATTGTTGTAAAAAGGTAGGGTCTGGTCCAAACAACATGGGTTCAAATTTTACCTCTGGCATTCACTAGATTGTGATCTTGGGAAACAGTTAAATTTTCCAAATTTCACTTAACTATCTTAGAATCAGAAATAGCAATCCTTAGTTCATAAGACTATTATAAAGTTGAACAAGACAAAGCCTGTATAGTATCTGTTGCATTGTATTCAATAAATGATAGTTTTCTCTCCAATTATTATTTTATTGCTTTATTTGTCACAAAATGTCATTAAATTTTGTTGTATTTATTATTGGATTTTGACTTAGGAGACATTTAAACCTGTAAGGTGACTTCTTCAGAGAGTTAATCTTATCCAGCCTGAATTAATTTTATTGGGTTTACTCTCAATATTCAAAACTTCCTCATGACCTCCCAAGATAATGTTGAGGATTGAATCATGTCTCCCACAAAACACCTGCTCAAATCCTAAGACAAGGGTTGTGGGTCTGAACCCAATTATAAATAGGACCTTTGAAGATGGCATTATTAGTTAAGATGTGACTAAATTGAATGAGGGCAGATTTTAATCCAAAGTATTGAGGTTCTTATAACAGAAGGAATTTGGAAACCGAAGTAGAAGCCAGAATTTAGGAAAAGCAAGAGTAGGAAGAGATTCCCATATGAAAACAGAGGCAGAAATTGGTGTGGTGCATCTATAAGCCAAGGAACCCCAAGAAATGGCCAAAACCCAGCACCAGAAGGCAAGAGACTCTGAGAGAAAGCATGTCCTCCTGACACTTTGATATTGGAATTCCAGTATCCAAAACTGGGCCAATTTTCATGTTGTTTAATCCAACTAGTGTGTGATATTTGTCATATCAGTTTTAAAAATTAAGACATTTTATCTACATTCAATTGAATGATAAATATAAAGCATAGAATATTTTAAAAGTCAGACAGAAATGAGACTGATGATGTGAGGGTGATAACAAAGAGACATTTTTTAAACACCTTTTGAGAACCAGAGTCTCTTCTGGATTCTTTGCACATTTTATTTCATCCATTGCTTAATATAGCCCTAGGATCTATATACTATTATATCATTTTACTTATGAATTAGGATTAAAACAAGATTTTGGAGATTGTGAATTATGTGCAGTGTTACATAAACTGATAAGACAGACCTCAATCACTCTTCTGTTGACTCTAAAGCCCAAAGTTTTTCCATATCATCCAAATAATGTCCAAATAATGTCCCTAAAGGTCTGTAATGTCCTTTCATGACATTCATAGAGAAAGTTATGTGACAAAGAAATGAGGCTAGGGCAAGATCCACAGAAGCCCTGACCTAGATAGAATGAGTCTTCTGCTATTTCTTGAAAAGACATCAGCCCTAATCTGCCTAAACTGTAAGCTGGATTAACACTGGTCAATATGTATTCCATTTTAAAATGACTTATATAATGTTTACTTTGTGCCAGGGCCTATTATAAGCAGTTAACATATATTACCACAACTATTCTTACCATTTTACAAATGGAAATTAAACAAAAAAAGGGTTAAATAACTTGCCCAGGTCAAACTCAAACCCAAACCTAACACCAGAGTTTGCTCTTAAACACTCTGCTATAATATCTCTTCTGAATAAATACAGCCCTTTATTTTAATCTCTTCATATTCTAGATGTGTATTTTGTTAACCTCAGATTCATAGTAAAGTGATTCTTTGACCTTCAATCATGACTTGTGAAGAGAAAATCAAAGCAACATTTGGATACTGTAATCTCCAATGCCTTGGCAGTGTAAGCCTTATATAGACCAAAAAATCAGAAGAAAGAATTCAGGATGAGCCAAGGAGTTTGGGCCCATTCCAACCTCTGAGAACTCCTATCATTTCAGTCATCAATCAGAGAACACTTTTTCATATCAGATCATTACCTTTAAATCTCAAAAATTTAGATCAATTTGTAGTACCACTACAATTTCAGATATTCCAGTGAAAAAATTATTTATGATATTTAACATGTATTAATATTTAATGGTACTGAGATTTTTACAAAGATTATTATTTGATTGTAATAATATCTCTAACATTCTCCTTTAACTGAAAATTAAATTTGGTCACGCTTTCTCAAGTTCACATTGTAAGTGACAAAACTAGATTTAAACTAAGGACTGTCTTTCTTAGATCCTATGTTCTTAAATATTATTATATACTAAACCCTATGACACATTCTTCCAAAATGTGCATACAAAATATGATACAGAAAATCTCCACACAGCAAAACCATGAAAACAAATCTCCTAATGTGAATGACTGGTTAAGATAAAAATAACAAGGAGTTTTATCCAATCATGAAGGCAGAGAAAGAGAGAGAATCAGATCATATGTGACAGGAGAATGGAAATTACAGATGTTCAATAATGTACAGAAATAGAAGGTGGAGAAAAAATACCCCAAATATTTCTAATTGCCAAAAATATTTTATTTTTCTTTTGCAATTACAAGAGTATGGAGCTTTCATTCAATGATTTATGAAGATTTGAGTTTCATGATTCTCATAGCTTCTATTCTAAGGATACTTCCCAGGAAATGTCTAATAAGTTGACTCCATTAATATGCTGAGGATATGAACATAATCTATAATTATAGCGCTACAGATATATGGTGCAAAGTGTGTGCAAATTTCACCTGATTCAGAAACAAATGGAGAATTCTTCTGCTGCTAAATCAAATACCAGACAATGGATTGACTGAACAACAGGAATTTATTAGCTCACAATTTCAGAATCTAGAAGGCTTGCTTCCTATCAGTATCTGTATCTTCTGTATCAATGTTTGAGGTTAGTTGGCTTTCCTTCAAATTGTAATGCACAAAATTGCATCTTTTCCTTCTTCCAGGTTCCATTGACTTCCAGCATTAGGCTGCTCCTGTGACTTCTCCTTCCATTTTCAATTTCCTTTGTTTATAAAGACTTCAGCCATGCTGAGTTTAAGCTCACCCTCATTCAATTCGGGCACATGTCAACTAATAACATCTTTAAGTATATTATTTACAAATGGGTTAACACACACAGGATCAGGGTACAAAATACACTGTCATTACAATATTCCAAAAGACTTAATCATTTTAGAACATTGGTAAGCATACAGTCTCATCAAAATCCAATTGGGTGTGGTCCTTCCTTGGACACATTTCCTCTTATGGAACTGTAAAACTTCAAAAACATCTGCTTCTAACATACAATGTTGTGGAAGGCAGAATATAAACATTCCCTTTCCAGAAGGGAGAAAAAGGAATGACTAGAAGGATCACAGGTCCCAACAAGTCCAAATCCCAGCACGGCAAACACCATTAGATCTCAAGGTCTCAAAAGCAACTGTGGCTTGATACTTGTACTCAAGGCTTGATGGAGTAGCAGCCCCACTCCTTCCAAGTTTTGTGTGTAGTTCCAGGACACACAAAACACCAAAAGGAAAAAAATCAGGCAAAATAACTTCCCACAAGTCTTTCCTTGGTAATTATACTTCCAATCTTGACTTCCATTGATATGGTTGACTGGATCCATGTTTAGCCCATGTACTCCATGGCAATGTATTGTTCAGTTAAATCTTCACATAAAGTCCTGTCCTTTAGGGTCTTAATTCCTGAAAGCTCAGAGAGGTTCCTGATAGACTCACTTCTGGCCCTAGTATTACCTTACATAATCTGAATAGGCTAAGAATCTTCCAAATCATCAATTGCTGGCTTCAGATTCTTTGGGACCCATGACCCTGATTTCCTCCAAATGTGTCCCTTCTGGAATAGGAACATTTACCCTATACTTGTCCCACATTTGTATATTCGAAGAAGACAACTTGTTTTCTAGGTTTCACAATTTGTGTGTCATAAAATTGTCATAAAATGACCTGAGAAATGGTGGCAAATTGAAAGCAGATTTAGCATTATTATAGTTTGATGCCCAATACAATTTATGTTTTTTATTAACTGCATGATGTTGATACAACTAACATGCCATAACCAGATCAAGGTAACTTATGTACAGGTGGAGCATACCAGAGTCTCTAAAGTTTATCATCCTATGGCCCCACAAAAGATAAGCAATTTCCCTTAATGAGTGTCAGTAGAGGACCCAAAGTCAAGGATAATATGTTGATGGTTGCAAGTCTCACAGTGCAGCAAGGGCATTGGAGCTGAGAATCAGAGTGACTAAGAAAAATCTGACTTTACCTACCACTTTTCAAAGTGGTAACTACACTAGATTTTTATGAAAGATTTGGTCATAATATAATTATTGAGGAAGTATCACTCAGCAGGAATCATGTAAGTTCATAAATATCCTTTCATGAATATCCACTTATAACTGTTTCAAAACATGTTTTTCTCTACTTCTTACATTCTAATTGTAGTCAACATGTTTACCATATTTTGAGGAAACAAGATCATTAATGTCCTTGCAATACACAACAAGCAGGGCCATCAGACTGAAGAATTTTGCCCCAGATGTATCGCTGCCATACGGATTTGATGAAACTTTGTATTTAATATTGTTCTAAAATGTCTTAAGCTTTTGGGATATTGTAGTGGAATTAATGTGTTTTGGATAAGAAGAGAATATGTCTTTTTGCAGTACAGAGGCTGGACTGTTGCAGGCTGAATCATGTCATCCAGAAAAGACATCTTCAGTTCCTAAACCCTGGTCCCATGGGTGTGAACCATTTGTAAAGAGGACCCTTGAAGATGTTACTAGTAAGGTGAGCCTAAACTGAATTACAATTCAACACCAGTCCTATTAACTATAAACTCAAGATTTCCTCCTAGGAATCTGAATTTTACCAAAAACACTGATTCTGAAAGAACATTAAATATTAACATTCAAATGGGAAATAATTAGTTCTAAATGACTGTAGCAGTTTAGCATTATTTATTAATTCCAAATATAGATATTGGATTATGTTTGTGAACTGGTCTTTTCTTCTGGACATATTAGATTATATTGTACTCAGAGATTTTTCTTGTACTTGATTAAATAATGATTAAGGCCATGATTGGGCCATGAAAGTAGGATGTTGATTCCCTGGCCACTTGGTCAGTGGGGACTCACAGAGAAAATTACACAGCAGAGAAGAGAGTTGGAGTTTTTATCTTGGAGTTTTTGAGCTGAAGCCCCATAAAGTAAGCACACAAAGGAGCTTGGTGGTGAGGAAAGAGAAAAGGCCTCAGGTAGAGAAATAAGCCATTCACCTGATAGTCTACAGCTGGCCTTGTAGAGATAGCAGAGGAGCTGATGTCAGAGATAAGCAAGCCCTGGGAAGAGAGGAATCCAGGAAGCCTGAACCCTCACAGACATCGGCTGCCATTTTGCTCCAACATGTTGCAATAGACTTTGGTGAGGGAAGTAACTTACACCTAATGGCCTGTTTCCTGTAAGCTTCTAACCCAAATAAATGCCCTTTATAAAAGTCAACAGATTTCTAGTATTTTGCATCGGTACCCCTTTGGCTAACTAATACAGAATTTGGTACCAAGGAGTGGGGAAGTGTTTTTGCGATTACCAAAATGCTAGAATGGTTTCATAAATGGGTAAGGAGTACTTTTTGGAGGAATTATAACGTGCTTGATTGGAAAGACTGGCATTGCTTTGCAGAGACTGTTGGTAGGGATATGGATGCTAAAGAGACTTTTTATGATGTCTTAGAAGTAAATGATGAAACTATTATTAGAAACTGGATGAAAGGCAATCCATGTTTTAAAGTTGCAGAGAACTTAACAAGATTAACTCCTAGTGTTTTCTGGAAGGCAGAATTTGGATATGTCAAGCCAGGGCATTTAGCTGAAGAACTTTCCAAAGTAAACCCAGAGAATGCAGCTTGGCTTCTCCTTGCAGCTTATAGAAAAATGCTAGATGAGTCAGATAGGCTGAGAACAGAATTGTTGGTCACAAAGAAACCAGAAACTGATTCCAGAAATTCCAAGCCTCTGGAAATCAACCCCCCCATGATAGTGCTCCATTTGAGTACTTAACTAGACATGGAACCTGTAAATCAGGATTGAAGATGCAGTTATCTAGGAAAGACTTGTGGAAAGTCTTACTGTCTGATTGCTTGGACCCCTGCTTTCTGCATGCTAAACCAACAAGCTTTTTAAGAGAGCTGTATGAACAAAACCATTGTCAGCTTGGTCAAAAAAGGACATTGATGGGAGAGATTGAAAGAAACACAGCTTTAATACAAAAACCATGGAAGCTGAGATCTGGAATTAAGACATTGCCTTGGGACAAGAGAGGAATCCCACCCAAGTGTATAGAGATGGTAAATTTGTCCCAGGAGTTGAAGAGGGTGGATGTTCCCACAAGATAATTGGGGAAAGTTTCGCTGCCCCAGGGTACATAGAGGTTGGAGCACATTCCTCAAGCATTAGCGCAGTTAAGGTCAGTACCCCATATGTCTGAGAGGGGTGAACCTGTTCCCCATGGATTATGGAAAGCCAGGTGGTCAAATCAGTGCTCTGAGAAGGCTGAGCTTGAATGCCAAAGGTTTGGGAAGATGTTTTCACTTCACTGCACTAAGGGAGTTAAGATTCTATCCCAAAGATTGGGTAAGTTGTGGCAATCACCCCAATGCCCTGGAGGTTGAGATCTAGAGCTTGCTTGACACCTAGTTGCTTGATGAGGGTGGAACCAATAAAATGGCTTTTGGGCAAGCCTGTGGAAAGGGTGGGTCCCCATGAGGCCCCAGGGAGAAGAAACCATCATCTTAAGAATGACTCTTAGACTTTGTAATCGAATGGAGGAAGCCCTGCAGATTTACTAAACTGTAGAGGACCCAAATTCTCCTTATAGTAATGAAAATGTTTGTCCTTTGTCTTTCCATTTGTCTATTGCAAGCAGATAAATTGTTTTGTAAGTTTCAGAGATCTACAGCCAGACGGGACTTTGCCTCGAGACAAACCATATATCTTTAAACGGATTATGATATGATTTTTTACTTAATATTGTTACTGATTTAAGATATTTTTAAATTCTGTAAAGTCTTTTTGGGATTCAGAGGGTGGAGCATAGCTGTTTGGCATCATTTATGAATTACAAAAATAGATATTGGATTTTGTATGTGAACTAGTCTTTTCCTCTGGGCATATTAGATTATATTGGATTCAGAGGTTTCCCTTTTACTTGATAAAATAGTGATTTAGGCTTTGATTGGGCCATGTTAGTAGGAC
Source organism: Cabassous unicinctus (assembly GCA_029593785.1). Lineage (NCBI taxonomy): Eukaryota > Metazoa > Chordata > Mammalia > Cingulata > Chlamyphoridae > Cabassous > Cabassous unicinctus. The sequence continues at coordinate 7,149 of JAQZBX010030794.1, read as the reverse complement.
ATTGAGTCTCTGCCCCCTTGGTGGGCGGGGACTCACAGAGAAAACTACATGGAAAAGAAGAGAGTTGGAGTTTTGATGCTGAAGTTTTTGAGCTGGAGTCCCAGGAATTAAGTTCACAGAGGAGCTTGGTCATGAGGAAAGAGAAAAGCTACCAGGAAAAGAAACAAGACATTCACCTTGATGTAGAATAAGAAAATTATTATAAAGAATTGTGAATTCATAAGCTTTCTATCAATTGTCTCTGCTGTATTTAGCCTAGAGTTGTAAAAGATTAACTTGTCCTTTGTCCTTTGGAATGTTGTAATACTGCTACGCAGGCAACCCCATCATCTATTAACTAAAAACAAATGTTTAGAAGGAGCAAGTTACCAAACATGATATTTACATGTCCTGTTTGTATGCCCTGTAAAGTTAGCATCAAGTTAAAGCTGATGTTAGTGTACCACAAACAGAACAGAACAAAAGACCCCTCAAGGCACTGCATCTCTTCTACTGAGGGCTGGCCCCGGCCCCCACTGGATGGATTTGGTTACTTTTGATGAGGTAATTCCTCATGAGTTGCAAGACTCGTTGGAGAATTTTGTGTCTTCCTGGACTTATGATCAGTCACATTTATATTTATTGTGGTGGCCCATGTAAGGTACCATAAAGTATTTACTGATGAGAAAAGGCGAAACAAAAGTAGAAAGAGAGAAAGAAAGAGATGAGAATGATTCATCCAAGAAAGACTTATTTTTAATGAGTACATGTATTGTAATATTACCAAAGAGTGCTAGACCTGAAATCCAACATTTTACTAAACATTCTTCTTGATTGTGGGCTTTATCATTAACAATAAAGAAAAATATTGAAAAATAAATACCATAGGTTGTTCTTACATACAAACTGGTCAGGAAAGACAGGTAACTTTTTTCACAACTCAGAATAGAGGGTTATAACCTACTGTCTTGCTAATTGATGGCTCTTACCAAACCCATCAATTCTTAAAATAAAACTCATCTCTGTTTTCTTCAATTCAGTGTGTGTGCAACCAGAGTCATATTTAAACTAACTTGGTGAGCTTAAATACAGGGTTTCTGGAAAAGAAAAACTCAAAGTAAAATAAAAAGAATAAAATTGTTCAATCTTTCACAATTTATTTACAGTAGGCTTTTATAATATTTATAATATTAGAGATTTTCTTTTACTCCTTATATTGCTAAAAGTTTTTATGAAAAAAGTTGTGAATTTTGTCAGCGCTTTTCTACATCTATTAGGATGATCTTTTTTTTTCTTTTAATTTCTTTACTGGTGAATTATATTGATGATTATCTGAAAGTAAACTTATCTTACATTTCTTTAATAAACCCAATATGGGCATGATACAGTTTCCTTAATAAATAGATTTGTGATATGACCAAAAATGACAGAGTAAAGAACTACAAAACCCCATTGCTCCACTAAGGCAAAGATAAAAATGTCAATAAATAGAATAAACATTTTTGGAATTGTTAGAAGATCTTTCTTACAAGGTTCACATCTATCAACAAACTGTGACATAAATTGAAGGAAGCCAACCACCATCCATAGTTTATATGACTGATTGGGCAAACCATAGCCTAAGTGTATGAATGCAATCCAACACCTCCCCACAAGGCTGAAAAAAGAAACCACAGGGCAATGGGAATGAGTCAAGATAAGGACTTCAATCCCCTACAGACGAAGGCTCCATCAATCCTCCTCACATTTCAAGGATACACTATTCCCTATCTCATTATTCCCTAGCCATACAAGGGAAAATTTTCACTTTTTCAGTTCCCTATTTGCCCCTAGGTCTTACTGGAATCTTAACCCCTCTCTCACTGACTAACTTTTCCCACTTATTGAAATAGTATATATTTCACTTCCAGGGGCATGCTGAAGTCTATTCTTCAGAATCCCTCCAGTGGAGAACTCCTCAATAAATTTCCTACCTGCAATCATTAGTCTCCACATCCCAGTGAATGTCATTTTTACTAACATTTGGTGCCAAAATCTGGGACCAGAATCATGTTGAGACTGGATGATTGGTGGGGAGCCTCCACCCTGCCACTGCTGAACAACCATCCAACACTGGACACAAAACCACAGCTGGGTGAGTAAAGACTTCTCCACTGGAGGATCCTGCTTTCTCTCTCTCCTTTTTCCATTGTCCAGGACAACCCACCGAAAATCCTAGCACTAGGTCTGTGATCCTCACTGTACCTAAGGGCCATGGTTGACAGGAAGCCTGTGTCCTTGTGGGAGACACCCCTTGGCTCCAGAGACGTCTAATCCCAAGCACAGTCTCCTGTTTCCCTGGGTGATTTCTGATTGACTCAAGGATGCCTGTCTCACTCAGAATCTCCTCCTGTTTTAAGAATCCTTAGTCTCACCCATGCCACCTTAAATGGGTAACTAAATTTCTGCTCCCCCAAAACCCTCTCCTGTAGGTTGTCACCTCCATAACCTTAAAACTCCGTAGCCAGAAGGAGACATCAGACCCAAAAAGCTCATTTTCTATTTGACCTTTCTGTGGCCACAGCACAAATTGGACAATAAAAGTCAATAGCCAGAAAATGGCACTATCAATTTCAAAGTTCTCTAAGACTTAGAGAACTTTATCCAGTACACTGGCAAGTGACCCAAGATTCCCTACACTCAGGCTTTCCTTTTCCTATGAAAACCACCTCTCCCTCTGCCAGTTCTGCATCACCTATCAAATCCTCCTTCTCTGCAGTCAACCCCTTCTCCCCCACACAAAAAATCCTTCTTCCAAATTCAACCTCTCTGATCATGCCCCCACCACTGCCCTGCAACCCATCGGCACCCTCCGAGCCCGCTCTATCCTCCTCCCTTTCCCTTCCATCTCCCCCTGAACTTCCCCTCTTCTCCCTGCCTGCTGCCAGCTCTCAAGCCCAACCCCCACCTCAATCCCCCTTCCCCAGCTCCTGTCCTCCCTCTCCTAAAAGTGGCCATGCAAGTCTATATAGTAGGAGCTTACCCAGCTGATAAACTCATGAGGACCAATGAAAGAGTTGGAAAATACCACAAACATACTGAATTAGTACAGTTAGAGAGAAAAAAAACACAATGTGTGGTGCCTGCAGAGGTTGCCTAGCCCTCCTTCCTTGCCTTGCTTGTTAATACTAGTAATCCAGTAATAGCCAAAACAAAAGCAAAGTTAGTGGAGGAAGAGTTAAAACTTGAAGTGGGATCTCTGACTGGTACAGGTGAATCAGAGGGAGAATCTAACTATATTAAAAAATAAGAAGGAAATAATGACTCAGATGTAGAAACTATAGAAGAATTTCTAAATAATTTTAAACTGCTTTTGCAAGAAAAAGCTAAATCACAAATAGAACATCCAGCACAACCAAAAGTGCTAAATAAGGCCCTTGTCAGTGAAATCATGCTGCTAAAGAGTTAACTAACATAAGAGAAACTTCCTGCTGCAATTTTGCACACCCCTGCTGACTGAATAGAGGCTGATAGAATCAAATTGCTAGAAGAGTAAAAAAACTTAGCAACATGAATATTCTCTGTTTTGTTTCCATGCTAATTCTAATTAGACCTCTATAGTCAAATTAATAAAATTAATTCCATTAAAGTTTAGTAAATTTTAAATTAAACAATTCGATGAAAGTGATAGAAAAGAAAAATAATAGCAGCTTCTATAAGCCTGCAATTAAAAATAGATGACAAACTGAAAGCACGTAGTACTTCTATAAAGTGTAAAAAAGTTTAAATGGTATCTTACTTTGACAATCTTGTAAGTTTTAGTCAAGAATTTTTATCAAGGTGTTAAAAAGGAACTTTCAGTTTTAAATCAAAAGCTTATTCCTTAACTTTGAGCCTAAGTGTGCTACTAAAGAGTGATAATACAAAATATATGTGTTAAATGTCTATCTGTCTAAACTGCTAAATTATAGCTTAACTGCATTTATACTGCTCAAGTATTCCTAACTGATTGTTAACTACTAATAAAAGTGTTTCCAGGAATGAGACTGCATATTACAGGCAACAGGAATTCCAGGAGAAATCTTAAAAGCAGTAAAATCAGAAATGTGAAATGATAGAAAGCTTGGAGTCAGCCCTACCAAAAGAGTAAGAATTATGAGTCAAATTAATGAGGTTTATGATTCTATTGGTGTGTCTTAATTCTTTTTGTGTTTGTTTGTTTGTTCAGTGTCAGTGCATATTTTAATACCTCCAGATGGTGATATTAAATTAAGTAAAAATTCTTAAAAGAACTCTATTCAATTGACCAAAAATTAAATAAGCACTTATATTAATAAGCATTTATGCTAATAAGTCAAATTTGCATTATATACACTACATCTTTGAAGTGATGAAAATTGTGACTTCATTAATAAAATTACTACAAATCTTTTCATAAAAATAGTTCTTGAATAAATTGAAATGAATAGTTTATTTTTCTTCACAGAATGGAAAGAAAATATGAAGCTTAAATGAATATTGAAAGAAATAAAAGTTTTGTGGGAGTGCTGACTGAAATTTGATAAGATTGTTCAAGAAAGTATATTTTGTCCTTAAAAAAGATGGCTGGTTTTTATAAAATCAGAATGGGAGTGTGTAAAACAGAAATTGAAAGCATATGACAAGTTGTAGAAGGTATTGTAGGAGGTAATATTAAGTAAGGAAATGTGTACTGTAAAGGTGAAATTTGTCTTAAGATGAATTAAGTATAGTCTACATAATTATGAATAGTTATGTTTGTAAAAGCATTGTTTAGAGTGAAATTTGTAAATAGCTAATTACAGAAAGTCATTATTAAACAGAAGCTGAATTGATACTAATAACAAAAAGTAACTTCGTGACAGAAAAATAAGTCAAAGTTCACTGCAATCTGCATATTAAAGTGGTGGTAAACAAGATAATACTGATTCCATTAAAAAATCTTAAGTTTTCATAAAATTATGGAAAAAGTAGATTTTCCTGCACTGCTAAAATAAAATATCTGTTAATTAATGTAATCATGGTAATTGTATGTTCTGAAAACTTTGCTTTAAAACAGTTTTCAACATCATTTTGGTTACGTAAGTATGGAAAACATATAAAATGTGTTTTTTTTTAATTTAAAAAAAAAGTAATTCTGTCATAACATAAAATGACTGGTTATTAAAAAAGAGAAAAAATGTGGAACAAAACCTGAATAAATACAAGAAAGTACAAAAGAAATTTTATAATTAAAGTCAAATAAAATTTATTGGGTTTATCTATAAAGTTTTAAAAGCTGTAGGATCAAACAGTATACTGATACAAAATTAAAATTTTGTTCTTCCTCTATTAAATTTACAAAGTTTCTTAAATCATTGTTTTGTTTTAGTAAAAGTTTATAAAAAGTTTTTCTCTTGAATAATCAGTATACAAAAAAGAAAGTCTGTTTTTATCAAAATAACTTATTGTAACAAGTCTTATCACTTTTAAAAGAACATAATGTTTAAACCTGGTTTTTCAAAGTCAAATCCTGAAAAATATCTTTTATTGTTGCAAACAATTTTTTCCTTCACCTTAATCTTGTTGTTAATCACAGTTTTAATTGTTTTAAAATGGTATTGTCACAGAAACAACCCCTTTGGCTGAAAATCAAGAGGTGGATGCTTTGGCTCATATTCATCTGATTTGCCCCACATCCACTAAAAAAGCAGCTCTATGGCTGCAAAAAGAGAGTGGCCATTGGAGGCTGCCAAGGCTAGTGCATAACAATAGATTATCATAAATTAAAGTAACACCATTGCTGTATGCAGTCATCCAATATATGGTAGTTTGTTGCCAGAAATTATTATCCAGTTATGTCACTATCACTGTGTTTTAAAACTTGCTAAGGCTTCCATTAGTATCTCCTTAGGCAAGGCCATCCAGCCTGCATTCACCTTCATGTGAGAGAGCCAACAGAGAATTTTGCAGCGTGTCACCATCTGTCCTGGCCCGGTGGCAAAAGATCTGACTGCCTAGAAGAAACCTGTGCCTATAACCCTATTTAATTATCTTAATAATATTATGTTAACCAATAATTCTTTTTTTTCCCAGAATTATAAAAGCATCAGAAACAATGATATCTTATCTTAAAAGTCTGCAATAAGCAAACAATTGAAACAAGCTGCAAAGTCCTGCTGCTCTGTCAAATTCTTAAGTGCTATTAAAATATAATGTTTTCCCACACCACAAACACAAAACAATTAATGGTCATTTTGGGGTTGTTGGGGTACTGGAAACCCTTCATCCCTCATTTAGCTCAGATATTAAAACCATTATATGTGTTAATCTGAAAAAGTTGTGCAAGAAAATGAGAAAAAAAAACAACCCAGCAGGCAGCTTTTCAGAAAAAAAAAAAAAAAGAAGAATAAAGAGGGCAATAACACTGGCTCAAGCAGTAAGGGGAGGTGAACCTTAAATTACCCTGTAAATTGGATGTAGCCACCACCAAGATTAGCTTTGGGTGGGGTTTGTGGCAGAGGCAACATTTTAAATAAATACCCCTTGGGTTTTGGTCACAATTGTGGAAAAGGTCTAAAATACAATATAACCACTTAAAGAAGCAACTATGTGAAGCATACCAAGTCCTGTTCCAAGTGAAGGGCTTAACCTAACAGTGTCCAGTCACGCTGAAGACTGCCATTCCTATTCAGGAATGGATTGCAAATACTAAATCAAGACAGAAACAATGAACTGTCATGAGCTGACCTCCGTGGGGGAGAAATTTGTAGAAAATCATCTGGAACACCTGCCAGTAGCCACAGGTAACTGTCTGTCATGTCCTTGCCCACTCCTCTAACATCCCTCTCAGAACTTTTGAGGCAGATGCCCTCGCAAAGATCCAGAGCAATACCCCTGAAACCTTAGAAGCAGCAGAGTAGCTCCACAGAAAAAAACAAACATCATGACTACCAGACCCTGTGGCAACCAGCCCAGCACTTTCAGCTGCCTGCTTCTCACCAGCAGTTCGTGGATATCATCCATGAGTGTCCACCATGCTCACTCCATTGACTGCAACAATTACCTCACCAGATGAGACATATTGTCTGAGCACAGACTCCAGTAGCATGATGGCAAGTGGATTACATCTGTCCCTTCCTGCTCCCAGAAGGGGCAAGGTATGCATTCACTGTCACAGACACTGCCACATAA